>CAUDMG010001635.1:1007500-1305000 GCA_958450375.1 Homarus gammarus | reverse complement strand
AGCAATGTATAACAAGGAAATGGTGATATAACATAACAGTGATTAAGCAGTTAAGTAACAAACGGAACAACCAATAAGGAAATAATCACAAGTAACAACCAATCAGAGAGCAGAAAAAAAACACAAGTAGTTACTAATCATTAAAGTAGCGGGAGGCAGGCACGGAATATCAAGGCTCCTTGGCATTAAGATTCGTATTAGAAACTTCTGAAATTACCTTCAATCCTGGAAGAGAGACGCACCTGGCCACTTTGGACTACCTACACCACCACCCTAGAGCCTCAAATCCCCTCTAAAACCTAGGAGACTTTCGCCCTTAGTGTCCCGAGTGGTATAGCACCGTCATGACCCGAGAGACAGGGGGGGTAAAGGTTAAGTAAGGTGACAGCGCCATTGTGATTGGATAGAAATATGCAGATAAGCTTCAGTTCGGCTAGTGTTCGATTCACCAACAGCCTGTACAAACAAAGTGTCTCTAGGGTGGTGTTGGTGAGGGAGAGTGATGGAGGGGTGAGGGATAGTGACTTAGATTCCTTCGCTTCTCAAACAGTAAATTGAGATACCTGTATACACCTGGTTGAAGCGTTGTCCACACACACACACAAACACACATACACAGGTCACCTACATACAAACAGGACGAGTCAATCTTGAGCGGAAAAAAAAAATATATTAATAATTTATGGAATCATTTTATCAACAAGTTCAACGATGAGGAAAATAATCACGTGTCAAAAGCTTACACTTGAAGGTTGATTTATATTTAAATTGTATCCATCCCACGGGGTATAGTGTATGTGCAGGTGTATGTTGAAGTGTGTGTAGGGGTGTTGGTGTGTGTATGTGGTGTATGAGGTAGGTGTATGTTGAAGTGTGTGTAGGGGTGTTGGTGTGTGTATGTGGTGTATGAGGTAGGTGTATGTTGAAGTGTATGTAGGGGTGTTGGTGTGTGTATGTGGTGTATGAGGTAGGTGTATGTTGAAGTGTGTGTAGGGGTGTTGGTGTGTGTATGTGGAGGTGTATGTTGAAGTGTATGTAGGGGTGTTGGTGTGTGTATGTGGAGGTGTATGTTGAAGTGTATGTAGGGGTGTTGGTGTGTGTATGTGGTGTATGAGGTAGGTGTATGTTGAAGTGTGTGTAGAGGTGTTGGTGTGTGTATGTGGTGTATGAGGTAGGTGTATGTTGAAGTGTGTGTAGGGGTGTTGGTGTGTGTATGTGGTGTATGTGCAGGTGTATGTTGAAGTGTGTGTAGGGGTGTTGGTGTGTGTATGTGGTGTATGTGCAGGTGTATGTTGAAGTGTGTGTAGGGGTGTTGGTGTGTGTATGTGCAGGTGTATGTTGAAGTGTGTGTAGGGGTGTTGGTGTGTGTATGTGGTGTATGAGGTAGGTGTATGTTGAAGTGTGTGTAGGGGTGTTGGTGTGTGTATGTGGAGGTCTATGTTGGTGTATGTGAGTATGTAGAGGTGTTGGTGTACGTGGAGGTGTTGGTGTGTGTATGTGGAGGTGTATGTTGGTGTATGTGTGTGTGTATGTAGGGGTGTTGGTGTACGTGGAGGTGTTGGTGTGTGTATGTGGAGGTGTATGTTGGTGTATGTGTGTGTATGTAGAGGTGTTGGTGTGTGTATGTGGCGGTGTATGTTGGTGTATGTGTGTGTATGTAGGGGTGTTGGTGTACGTGGAGGTGTTGGTGTGTGTATGTGGAGGTGTATGTTGGTGTATGTGTGTGTATGTAGGGGTGTTGGTGCACGTGGAGGTGTTGGTGTGTGTATGTGGAGGTGTATGTTGGTGTATGTGTGTGTATGTAGAGGTGTTGGTGTGTGTATGTGGCGGTGTATGTTGGTGTATGTGTGTGTATGTAGGGGTGTTGGTGTACGTGGAGGTGTTGGTGTGTGTATGTGGAGGTGTATGTTGGTGTATGTGTGTGTATGTAGGGGTGTTGGTGCACGTGGAGGTGTTGGTGTGTGTATGTGGAGGTGTATGTTGGTGCATGTGTGTGTATGTAGAGGTGTTGGTGTGTGTATGTGGAGGTGTATGTTGGTGTATGTGTGTGTATGTAGGGGTGTTGGTGTACGTTGAGATGTTGGTGTGTGTATGTGGAGGTGTTGGTGTGTGTATGTGGAGTTGTATGATGGTGTATGTGTGTGTATGTAGGGGTGGTGGTGTGTGTATGTGGAGGTGTATGTTGGTGTATGTGTGTGTATGTAGGGGTGTTGGTGTCGTCTTACATGTAATAAATGTCAAAGCTTTATAAGGTTACTGAAAACACGAAGGTCGCTGTGTTGTGTGTGTGTGTGTGTGTGTGTGTGTGTGTGTGGGTGTGTGTGTGTGTGTGTGTGTGTGTGTGTGTGTGTGTGGGTGTGTGTGTGGTGTGTGTGTGTGTGGTGTGTGTGTGTGTGTGTGTGTGTGTGTGTGTGTAATAATAATAATAATAATAATAATAATAATAATAATAATAATAATAATAATAAACGGTTTATTGAAAAAGTCGGGAGCTCGAAGGCTGAAAATATACAATGGACAAAAATGACTTATTACATACAAAGACATGGGGCGGGTGAGTCGTTTAGCAAAAGCTTTCATAAGAACATAAGAATGGAGGAAACTGCAGCGGGCCTATTGGTCCATACTGGGCAGTCCCGTTTACACCCAACCGCTATTGCTCATATAAGCATCCAACCTATGTTTGAAGCTATCCAGCGTATTCGAGTTAATGATGATATTTGGTAACTTGTTCCATTCATCCACTACTCTGTTTCCAAACCAGTGTTTACCTATTTCACGCCTAAATCTAAATTTGTCTAATTTAAAACCATTGTTACGAGTTCGCTCCTGGTTGGATAGTTTGAGTACCTTTGTAATGTCCCCTTTGTTTAGCCCTGACTTCCATTTATACACCTCTATCAGGTCGCCCCTCGCTCTACGTCTCTCGAGGGAGTGCAAATTAAGATGCTTTAACCTGTCTCTATACTCAAGGTTCCTAATGCCCGGGATTAGTCTTGTCATTCTCCTCTGAATTCTTTCCAAGGATTCTATATCCATTCTGTAATACGGTGACCAGAACTGAACTGCGTAATCCAGGTGTGGTCTCACAAGAGCAAGATACAGTTTTAGGATGACCTCGCTAGTCTTGTAACTAACACTCCTTTGTATGAACCCAAGTACTTTATTAGCCTTGTTACGAGCAAAAACACATTGTTTACTTGGCTTAAGGTTCCTACTTATCATTACTCCTAAATCTCTCTCGCAGTCGGATTTCTCTATGGCATCGTTGTTCATCTGGTATCTGGTTTCCCTGTTTACATCTCCTATACTGAGCACTTTACATTTGTTCACGTTGAATTTCATCTGCCATTTTTCAGACCCTTCGAAAAATTTGTTTAGATCTTCCTGTAGTTTTGCGGAGTCCTCGTCAGATCTAATAACACGTCCTATTTTAGTGTCATCAGCAAATTTACTTATGTTGCTGTCTATGCCGATATCTATGTATATAATAAATAATAATGGTCCAAGTACTGAGCCTTGGGGAACTCCACTTGTGACGTTGCTCCAATGGGATTTAGTGCCGTTAATGCTCACTCACTGTTTCCTGTCCTGTAACCACGCCCTAATCCATTTAAGGATATTACCTTTGATGCCATGTGCTTCTACCTTTCTAATTAGTCTTTCGTGGGGGACTCTGTCGAAGGCTTTGCTAAAGTCGAGACATACCACATCATAATTGTGCCCCTCGTCCAACGCTTCGAAAACTGATGAAAAGAATGTTAATAGACATGAACGTCCGCTTGTGAAGCCATTACTGAAAGGAGAAGGAACAATGATTGAACACACAAATTATTATAGCTTACAGTTGATGGCCCCGGCCTGGGCTCTTCATGGAGACACCAGGTGGTGTGGTGTTCACGTGGTGCAGTAACTCGTCCTCGGGTGTTGATATGAGGGACTTCACGTGGTCATGGGGACACCGGGTGGTGTGGGGTGGTTCATAGTACCTCCTCCTGCTGGGTGGTGTTGTGTTATCTCGTAGTCAGGTGCATAGCCGGCCGGCCCACTGTTGTTCCCATGGTGGACTGATTAGCACCTCCTGGTCAGAAGAGGCTTTCAGTTCCCAGGGGTGCTTATCCCACTGGTGGGTCACGGCTTTCACTGGTACTGTCTGGTGCTGAATTCACTGGCTTAAACACTATTCATCACTGTTCAACACTGGTCCCACTTCTTTCCGAAACGAAATTGTCACTTTTGATTATGTTGATACCCCGGTGGTGAGGATGGGTCGGGGAGAGGGACTTGGGGAATGGGCCGAACATGGCCAAGGGAGACAGCTGTTCAACAGGAGCAGCGCCTGAATAGGTTTCGACCCTACGGTGGTCAAGGATGTAGTGTGTGTGTGTGAGTGAGCGTGAGGTGTGTGTAGGTCACCTGTGTGTGTGTGTTTATATGTAGGTCACCTCTGTGTGCGTGTGTGTGTGTGTGTGTGTGTGTAGGTCACCTCTCTCTGTGTTTGTAGGTCACCTCTTTCTGTGTGTGTAGGTCACCTCTGTGTGTGTGTAGGTCACCTCTGTGTGTGTGTGTAGGTCACCTCTGTGTGTGTGTGTGTGAGTGTGTAGGTCACCTCTGTGTGTGTGTGTGTGTGTGTGTGTAGGTCACCTCTGTGTGTGTGTGTGTGTAGTTCACCTCTGTGTGTGTGTGTGTGTGTAGGTCACCTCTGTATGTGTGTGTGTGTGTGTAGGTTACCTCTGTGTGTCTGTAATGACAAACTTTACTCCACCATATACAGTCTTCAGTAGTTACGATATATTGATAGTAATCTGTTAAAGCCATACCAGAGGTTATTGAAGTCTCCTGAATTATAGAACACAACACTAACCTAACCTAACCTAACCTAATCCAACCTAACCTAACCTAACCTAACCTAACCTAATCCAACCTAAGCTAAGCTAAGCTAAGCTAAGCTAAGCTAACCTAACCTAACCTAACCTAACCTAACCTAACATAGCCACTCTAGCATCAGTAACGAGTGTCATCGTGATAACACAACAACCAAGATAACATTATAGGATATATTTACATCACGATAATATCACCTTAAGATAACATGACATCCCAAAAATCCCATCACGTTAACATATCAGATAACATTATATGATAACACATCCAAGCTAACACTATATCACGATAATGCCTCAAGGTAACAACACATCAAGATAACACTGTATCAAGATAACAAGATAAGAGGAACACAGCAAGAGGCAGCAGAGGTGTGCATCATGCTCTTGAAGATTCATATCAATACAGAGAAACATATATCTGCAGCCGACAATTCCTGCCTCCAGCCCGCTCGGGAATTGCCCCAAGAAATTTATTCTGGCTTGTGAGTACAATAAATTTATACCAGCTTGTGAGTACAATAAATTTACAATATTTACTTTCTCCTCTGCTAGTGGGAGCTCCTCAAGCACTGCGCCTTGCAAGTTAGTTGGAATCACAAATTTGCGAGTTGGAATTAATTATATCCTGGTGTATGCTATCATATGTAGTAAGTACTACGGCAAAAGTACCTTCAGATTTCTTGTTAAACACTAAAGGAATTGTTGAGACGAATATTAATGTAAAAGGTTCTTGAAGTATAAGAACACATTCAGCAGGGAGGACCTCAGGACACGCTTACTTAGGCTGGCGTGGCAATATCTGCTTGTCTCCCGTCTTTTCCTCGTCATTTTGAATCTTAATCACATTATTCCGTCAACAAATGAGGCTCTGTACCACGAGGGAATGTGGAAACAACTCTGGTGAGAGGTGGAGACAACAGAGCCACACAGGGGGGAGGTGGTGGCAGGGTTAAAGCCGACGAGACTGGCAAGAGGCATGAATGGATTAAACTTGTGACGGGGCAGAAAGAAAAAGGAAACTGGGTTAAAAATTGAGTATCAAACATAGGCTCAAGGGTTAACAGTCATCATTTTGTGGATGGACTATACACTTTTAACCATAATACCAGAGTTCGAAGACTTATCACGGTATACCTATCATGCCTATCCCTTTCTAACACCTAACCTAACCTATGATTGATGTCAGAATGTGAGATACTGATGACGCAGGGTGTCTTAACCACCTACCTGTAATTACCTTGTTAAATGATAACTCTCCAATTACTCTAAATGAAACACACTTCATATTTATATCCGTTGTTTCACTTTTTTCCTATCATAAGTGAACGTTGATGGGAGGAAACATTTGATATTACTCCTTACCCCATAATCCCACCACGAGATCTCACACGCTGGCTACACTTATCATTATACATTATCATAATTAAAAATTTTCATGCAAATATTATCGTAAAAAAAAAAAAATACTACTTGCAATTTCATTTTTTTTTCAAGCAATACAATATATATTTTTTGTGTGTATTAAAAATTGGTATTTGTTTTTCTACATCTTACAATACTTATGAAAACGATAATGATTTGGGGTGGGATTCGAAGCAGTGTCGCTAATTATCTGAACCTAACCCCTTGATCCACTCCGCCATACACTCAGACTATTCAGAGTGCCTTTTCTTTTGTCAGACGTAATCAGTCCAGGTCCCACATTTTCTGATCTGACTGATGGTTTTTTTTTTACGTGAGGGGAATGTTTTCGTTCAAGTGGGTGGTGGGGGGGGGGGAGGTCACGTCAGGCTAATATCCAGTATACTGATGAACCTTTATTTCTGATACAGCCAGTGTTGGTCGAAGCAGTGTTGGTCGAAGCAGTGTTGGTGGAAGCAGTGATGGTGGAAGCAGTGTTGGTGGAAGCAGTGTTGGTGGAAGCAGTGTTGGTGGAAGCAGTGATGGTGGAAGCAGTGATGGTGGAAGCAGTATTGGTGGAAGCAGTGATGGTGGAAGCAGTATTGGTGGAAGCAGTATTAGTCGTCAATGTCTCTGTGTGTTGTAGATTGTTGTTGTTGATTTTTGTAGACTGTTGTTGTAGTGTTGTTATAGTTTGTTGTTTGAGTGTCAGTCCTCGAGGATTCTGGACGCAGGGACAGTGAGCCTTCTTTGACGTAAGGGTTTTCGATCCCATGGCCGCATGTCACCATAACCTAGCTCTCGACGCTGCACACAGAAGGAACGAGAATGTCAAGATCAGGGCATATGGGGAGAGAATTCAGAACGTTGATCAGGGCAGCTTCACTCCACTGGTGTTCACAACCTCTGGTGGGATGGGACCAAATGCAAGATGTTTCTACGCCAGACTCTCGGAGGTGATATCTGAACGGAAGCAGCAGCCCAGAAGTTATGTCCGTCTCTCTGCTTAGGTCTGCATTGCTCTGCCTCAGGGGAACGAGAGCATTGGCCCCAAACCCAACAACTGCTGCAGATATTGACTATGAGGCAACAGTCACTGAATGTCACATAGATCTGGGGCTCAACTCACAGCACAGCCAGGGTAGCTACTTATGTATTAGGATATTTAATTTTAAGGTAGGTAATAAAATGGCGGCGAAGGTGTGGCTATTGGAGGAGGCTGGAGGCCACGATGTAAAAAAAAAAATTGTGGTTGTGTTGTTATAAATCGGTATTTGAGTATCTTGGTAGTAGAAGTTGTGGTTGTTGTTGTTGTAGTTGTTGTTGTTGATATTATTATTATTGCTTTTGCTATTGTTGTTATTGTTGTTGTTATTGCTGTTGTTATTATTGTTTGGTTTCAGTACAAAAATGGCCTTGATATTTCCCAGGTAACTTCTTAAGGCACACCTCGGGGGAAACAGGTCACGGGGTAGGTCGGTGAGGTCGATGAGGTCGGTGAGTGGGGGTGGGGGGGGGGGGAGGGGGAGGGAGGTCAAATTCATTGTTGTGCAGTCAGCCAGAGAATCGTCTCAGAATTTCCTTATTATCGTTTCTCTCCTGTAAATTGCTGTCTCTTTCATGACCTAATCTTTATATAGTTTCGAGGTTAATTAAATTTTACTGTCGAACACAACACCTGTCGACACTCACATCATCAGGGTGTCGACTACAATATCACTCGACACTCACATCATCAGACTATCGACTATAATATCACTCGACACTCACATCATCAGACTGTCGACTATAATATCACTCGACACTCACATCATCAGACTGTCGACTACAATATCACTCGACACTCAGATTATTCGACTTTCGGCCACAACACTGCTCGACGCTCCTGTGTAAACTTTCAGCAGATTTAATATGCACAATTTTCTGGGTGGAAATCCAATGTCGATTTCTCAAGTTTTAGTGACGATTATCTGAGGGGGGAGGGGGGAAGGAGAGGGGGGGAAGAGGGGGAGGGGAGGTGAGGGGAGGGGGGAGAGATGGCCACCCTCACTGTCCACCGCCAGTATATCTCTGCCTTTACTCTGGTCGAAGGAGGGAGGGAAGGAACACAGGAGAAGGGAGGGAAGGAGAGATGAAAGGGAGGCACAGAGAGAGGGAAGAAAAACTAGGGTAAAGGAGAGAGAGAGAGAGAGAGAGAGAGTCAACTTAACACCTGTAGAATTAAGTGATATGTCTTTAGTCTTAACGATTAGACATAAGACTTGGTATTAAGACTAAAAAACACACAATGGTGATAAGATTTTCATAATTATAAGAGTTGGTTATAAGACTTCAGCCATAAGACTTGAGAAAAGACTTAAAAGTTGGAGAAGAATCAATAAAAAAGACTTAATTCATTAGACACAACAAGGCTTAAAGACTTAAAATGGTAAGAGATAAAAACAAGACTAAATTACGTAAGACTAATTAATAAGACTTAAGACTAAAAAAAGATTTATTATAAGACTTAAACCATAAGATTAAGAAGTGGACCGGGAGGTGTAAGTCAGGTGTGAGGTATAGTAATTAACCTGAGAGGGGGAGGGGGATAGAGAGGAGGGAGAGAAGGAGGAGGGTGAAGGGGGGAAATGAGGAGGGTGAAGGAGAAGGGGGATGGAGGGAAGGGGGGCAGAAGGGAGGCGAAGGGAAGGAAACGGGGGGAAGGGGAAGGGGGTGAAGGGAAGGGGAAGGGGGTGAAGGGGATTAGCGAACACGACACCTAACACCCACTCCTCCTCCTTTTCTTTTTTTGTGTAGAGAAAGGAGGGGAAGTTATAGGTCAGAAATTGAAGAAATTTAGTCGGAAGTAAGAGAGGGCGGGCTGACCGCCTAGCTAAGCTTATAGTGTGTTAGGGTTGTGTCATGGGTTAGTTATTGTCTGTCGGTACAGGCACTAGACAGCCTACCCTGTCCCATATATGGGTGTATTGGGGGCCTAATTTCATATTCCGCCGACCCTACTGGCGGATGCTGGTCTAGGGAGGTTGTCTATTGCCTGGCCGTATAGATCGGGGGTGGTAATGGACCTTTTGAGATTTGGTAACTTTTTGGGAACCATGTATGGTTGTTTTCGTTATCTGGTGGGAGTCTTTGAAGGAGTTCTTGCTCTGATCGTTCTATCTTTTGCTAGACTCTGCTGGCCAGGGTGTGCAGCTGCTGGTTGATGGTTTTATTCTCAGGTCTCTGTGTATCTCGGCTGTGGTTCTGGTGAATGGGCATCTTTCACCAGTGACGAGTCTTAGGGCTTCATTTTGGACCTCCTACCCCCCCACACACTCCCCCTACCCCCACACACTCCCCCTACCCCTCACACACTCCCCCTACCCCTCACACACTCCCCCTACCCCTCACACACTCCCCCTACCCCTCACACACTCCCCCTACCCCCCATACACTCCCCCTACCCCTCACACACTCCCCCTACCCCTCACACACTCCCCCTACCCCCCACACACTCCCCCTACCCCTCACACACGCCCCCTACCCCTCACACTCCCCCTACCCCCACACACTCCCCCTACCCCCCACACACTCCCCCTACCCCCCACACACTCCCCCTACCCCCCACACACTCCCCCTACCCCTCATACCCTCCCCCCACACACTCCCCCTACCCCCCACACACTCCCCCTACCCCCCACACACTCCCCCTACCCCTCACACACTCCCCCTCCCCCCCACACACTCCCCCTACCCCCACACACTCCCCCTACCCCTCACACACTCCCCTACCCCCACACAACTCCCCCTACCCCCCACACACTCCCCCTACCCCCACACACTCCCCCTACCCCCCACACACTCCCCCTACCCCTCACACACTCCCCCTACCACTCACACACTCCCCCTACCCCCCACACACTCCCCCTACCCCTCACACACTTCCCCTACCCCCACACAACTCCCCCTACCCCCACACACTCCCCCTACCCCCACACACGCCCCCTCCCCCCCACACACTCCCCCTAACCCCCCCGCACACCCCCCCTTCCCCCCCCCCCCAGCTAGTCTCAGGAGAGGGGGGACGCGTTGCAACAGATCATCAATTATTAGTGTCAGTATCTCGGGCAGCCACCACCCTCGTTCTACCGTCTTCCAAAAAAAATAGTTGAATCCACGGTGCTGACCAGAACGTATAGGTAGAGGCGGTGCTATATAGGTATGTTGTAGAGAATGTGTCAGCCTCTTGTGTCAGCTCTCTCTCTTGTGTCAGACGTGGTTAGCTCTCTCTCTTGTGTCAGCCGTGGTTAGCTCTCTCTCTTGTGTCAGACGTGGTTAGCTCTCTCTCTTGTGTCAGCCGTGGTTAGCTCTCTCTCTTGTGTCAGACGTGGTTAGCTCTCTCTCTTGTGTCAGCCGTGGTTAGCTCTCTCTCTTGTGTCAGCCGTGGTTATATCTCTCTCTTGTGTCAGACGTGGTTAGCTCTCTCTCTTGTGTCAGCCATGGTCACCCTTCTCTCTTGTGTCAGCCATGGTCAGTTCCCCTTTCCCTTGTGTCAGCCATGTCCCTCCCTCCCTCTCACTGTCGACTGGCCCTCACCAGGTTAAACTTACGCTGGAATCCTGACCCTAACACCTGATCCTGACCATATAGATAATGTCAGCCTAAATTCCTAACACCAGAACCTGACCACACAGACAAGGTCAACCTAAATTCCTAACACCAGAACCTGACCACATAGATAAGGTCAGCCTAAATTCCTAACACCAGAACCTGACCACACAGTTAAGGTCAGCCTAAATTCCTAACACCTGATCCTCATTACAAAGGTTAGGCCAGTGGTGCCAAGCATACTAAAAAAAGGATTGTACCTGCGTTTACACCTTTCCTCTTTAAACTAATTATTATAAAACACACACACCAAAAAAATCATCCCCCCAATCTCGACCAAAACACCAGAGGAAGATTCGAGTCAAAACAAACATCTTACTTCTTATGTCAACACAGTCAGACAACATTTTTCCTAGCGTAGTAAAAGTCTCCCAACACCGACTGCCAGTTCCTCTTTTTTTTCTTCGTAATAAATCATTCTACCCTGACCCACTCCACTCCCTCTCCTTCCCACTCTCCGTCCCTCTCCTCTACCCCACCCCCCCCCCCCTACTCACTAACACTACCACCACCTAAGTCGAGTCAAATATGTTTTTTAATCAAGAGTCAATGTTTATATGTCGTCAATACAGATCCAATAATTTTACAAGTCTCATAATTTTGTTTTTCTTTTAATATGACTTTAATAAATTTACTCTCCAAAGATTTCTGGGAAAATACCTATTGTTAATAATTTCATTTTTTTTTTCATCGTCCTGATTATCTCACGTATTTTCTTCCCCTCACTTCATTCCCTCCCTCATTCTCTTCACTTTATACTTGGTTGGTTCATTTATTTCCGCTTACGATTCTTAATTCGGACCTCTACACGATTTCCCCAGAACTTAGGCATTATTTCTTTATCCTGGTCAATGTTACGTTACTGTGTCGCCTTGTCCCAACACAATAACATAACACGGAACAAGACGTAACATATAAACAATATATAAAACAACACGGAACAAGACATATACCAGGGTTACATAAATCCCCTGTAAAAATGATAACTAACAACACCAATATTTAGTATCAAGACTTCAACTCCCCCCTCCCCCCCCCCTCGCCCACACACACACACACACACTTACATAACCCGGAAATAAAAAGTCATTCTAATACCGAAATAATTTTTTTAACCTAAATTTACCATCTCTGAGATTTTAATTTTTAATTAGTTGATATTTTAATTTTATCCCAAGAAAAGAGAAACCTTTTTTGTCTTTATTTATTATTTACAGTTTTTCTCTTCAAACTTCCACCTTAACCCTCAAGTGTATGTACCTTAACCTCAAGTGTATGTACCTTAACCCTCAATAAAATAAAATAACCTAACCTAACCTAACCTAACCCCATACTGCTGCTTTGTCTACACCTCTCCCTACACCTGCCACACACCCCTACACCTGCCACACCTCTCCCTACACCTGCCACACCTCTCCCTACACCTGCCACACACCCCTACACCTGCCACACCTCCCTACACCTGCCACACCTCCCTACACCTCTCCCACACCTCCCTACACCTACTACACCTCTCCCTACACCTGCCACACCTCTCCCTACACCTGCCACACCTCCCTACACATGCCACACCTCCCTACACCTCTCCCACACCTCCCTACACATTGCCACACCCCTCCCTACACATGCCACACCTCCCTACACATGCCACACCTCCCTACACCTGCCACAATAAAGGTAAGACAGGTAAGGACAGAGGCAGATGGCATCCCTCCACACCACCTAACGTCACTCTACATCTGTCACACCTTCTCCGTCACTCCTCCTACGTCACTTCACCTACGTCACTCCACCTACGTCACTCCTGCCACGGTAGAGGTGAAGGAGGGGCGCCGGACCGTCACTTACACTCTGCATATTATAAATGTATAACTTCTGGGGGACCTCATGCCACCCACCCCCCCCCCTCCTCCACGTTACCTCAGGTGAGAGAGAATGATGAGGAGAGGTAGGAGGAGGAGAGGTAGGAGGAGGAGAGGTAGAAGGAGAGGTAGGAGGAGGAGGAGAGGTAGGAGGAGGAGGAGAGGTAGGAGGAGGAGAGGTAGGAGGAGGAGAGGTAGGAGGAGGAGAGGCAGGAGGAGGAGAGGTAGGAGGAGGAGAGGTAGGAGGAGGAGGAGGAGAGGTAGGAGGAGGAGAGGTAGGAGGAGGAGCCTGGAGGTGTTCGTGGTACATTATTTACATCACGGGGTCACTTAATAATAACCTTTGACCTTGACCTTATTTTTCGTCCACTATCTTTGATCCTAGCAATTATCTTTCTCAACACCATAGTCTCTTTATCTCTCATCCCTCTCATCCACGCTCCTTCCCTCTCGTCCACGCTCCTTCCCTCTCGTCCACGCTCCTTCCCTCTCGTCCACGCTCCTTCCCTCTCGTCCACGCTCCTTACCTCTCGTCCACGCTCCTTCCCTCTCATCCACGCTCCTTACCTCTCATCCCTCACCTATACCCTGAGAGCTACAAGTTAAGTTATCGAGTGTAAGTGAGAATAATTTTTGTTGACCTGTTTCACCGCCTCTCTTGATCCACTACACCACTACACCTCATCCATCATCCACTCATATGGCATCCACCTCCCTAATAACAGGTAATATAAAGTGTTGATTACCTGAGGAGGACCAGTGTCAGGTATTTAGGTTCATTATGTCATTCCTAGAGCCGTGAGAATATTTACCAGGTCACCAAAAGCTGCGTCAACTAACACAAACAGAGACCCCCATCCCCCCCCCTCACCCCCCCCTGCACATATAAACACCCCCTCCCCTCCCAATCTGAATGAAACAAACACCAATCCTCCCTCCCCCACTGAAACAAACACTCCAAAACACACAAACAGCATTTGAAGACTGACTCACTGTGGTAAACGATAAGGGTCATATTTACACCACACAACGAAGAGTTTCACCCTAACTATACTACAATAACACACGTGGGCAAGAGCATACTTACCATGAATAATAATAATAATAATAATAATAATAATAATAATAATAATAATAACAATAACAATAACAATAATAATAATAATAATAATAACAATAATAATAACAATAACAAAAATAATAATAATAATAATAATAATAATAATAATAATAACAATAATAAAAATAATAACAATAACAATTACAATAATAATAATAATAATAATAATAATAATAGTAATAGTAATAATAATAATAATAATAATAATAATAATAATAATAATAATTAACGGTTTATTGAAAAAGTTCTGCTGCCCGAAGGCTGAAAATATACATTGGACATAAATGACTTATTACATACATTGGTGGTTTAACAAAAGCCTTCATTAGAGAAAGGTAAAGGAACATACAGTGAACATACAGATTAATGTAGGTGTTGAACAGCAAACACGTAGTGTAGTAACTCCCTCCCAGATGGTGTTAGGAGGGACCTCATGTGGTGTAGTAGTTCCCTCAGATGGTGTTATGAGGGACCTCACGTGGTGTAGTAATTCCCTCACAGATGGTGTTAGGAGGGACCTCACGTGGTGTAGTTGTTCCCTCAGATGGTGTTATGAGGGGCCTCACGTGGTGTAGTAATTCCCTCACAGATGGTGTTATGAGGGGCCTCACGTGGTGTAGTAATTCCCTCACAGATGGTGTTATGAGGGGCCTCACGTGGTGTAGGAACTCCCTCACAGATGGTGTTATGAGGGGCCTCACGTGGTGTAGCAACTCCCTCACAGATGGTGTTATGAGGGACCTGACGTGGTGTAGTAATTCCCTCACAGATGGTGTTATGAGGGACATGTGGTGTAGTAATTCCCTCACAGATGGTGTTATATGAATGAGGTTTGGTCCAAGGCCTTCCTATCGTAGACGGATTAACACATCGCTGGGTACCTGGGACCTCACTGTGTGAAGGTTAACTTGGGTACGACTGTTACTGTTGAGTTGTTCTCACTGACTTAAGCACTGTTCACCACTGTTCACCTCTGTTTAACACTGGTTCCGTTCCTTTCCTAGATGAAATTGTAACTTCTGGCGAGAACTTGTTGATATTCCGGTGGGGAGGAGGGTTCAGGGGAGGGGGTTGGTATGGGCCAACTTAACAGTTGACCTGGCTGCTCCGAGAGGAGCGCCAGGTACGTCTTGACCCTTCGGTGGTCAAGGATGTGTGTGTGTGTGTGTGTGTGTGTGTGTGTAATGTAGTATTGTGAGAATTTTCAACTCTCGTATAATATATTCACACATACACATAAAATAAAACACACACACACACACACACTTCATTCACTCTCGCACATACACAACAACAACAACAATAATAATAATAATAATAATAATAATAATAATAATAATAATAATAATAATAATCGTGTAGAAGTCTAACCTGTCAGCCATTTGTTACTCTACACCATAACCTAACCTAACCTAACCTAACCTAACCCCCCACCCTCTAAAACTGTCCCGTTCTATACATTGTAAACATTATCGGTGATTTGTATCGAAATTGTGTTTGTATTCTAGTGTGTTTTTTTTTATTATTTAACCCTCGCTTTTTTTTACTGGATGTTGTATGTTTGTCATGTTTTTGTTTTTTTGTTTTTTTACTTTTGTTTATGTATTTTTTTAATAAACTGTTAAGTATTATTATTGTTATTGTTATTAGTTAAAGATGCCATCACACACACACACACACACACGAAACGTACACACATACACACACCTAACATACACACATACAAACACCTCCCCCCCCCCTTACCTAACCTATAAAAATAAACACTTTCCACTAGTCCAAACATTAAATAGCAGAATTTTAGCCATAATTTTACAACCTTCGCTAGTTTGGTGAGTCCCATTTTTCCCCGCCGACACAACACGTCACATAAAACACTGGATCTCTAAACCATTTTGTTTATTATAATCTTTTTCTAATTAAATTTAACCATTATTGTAGTCCTGTTAAGTCGTATCTGTAGGCTGGGAGAGGGGAAGAGTGAGAGGGGGAGGGAAAGGGAGAGGGAGAGGGAGGGAGAGAGTGGGAGTGAAAAAAAGTGAAAAAATGTGAAAAATGAGAGAGAGAGAGAGAGAGAGAGAGAGAGAGAGAGAGAGAGAGAGAGAGAGAGAGAGAGAGAGAGAGTTTGTGTGTGCCCCAGCGTGTCTCTGTGTGTGTGTGCCCTCGATTGTGTGTACATATGCCTGTGTATGTGTCTATATGTGTGCGTGTGTCTGTGCATATGACTGTGTGTGTGTGTCTGTGTATCTGTGGGTGTAGTGGAGAGAGATTAACACATCTACACTCTCATCGTGACCTGACCTGACCTGAATTTAGCTGAACATGTACTGACTCTGTAAACATAGTTACTGAACATTAACGACCAGACTAACACGCTAAACTGTGCATAGAACTGTACACAGATTAGGCAGAGAGAACACAGAGCTTCATAATTTATATATAGAAATTATAGTCTTACAGCTTATGTTAGGGTTAGGTTAGGTTACGTTAGGTTAGGTTAGGTTAGGATAGGTTAGGTTAGGTAAATTAGGGTTACGTTTACCCTGAACTTACTGTATGTGTGTATGTATGTATGTATGTATGTATGCATGCATGTATGTATGTATGGTCAGGTTTAATTAATTGTGTTTAGTTACTTACACAGATTCGTTCTATAATTACTAAAGTTTGATCTGAATTCGCTATATAAATCTCTCTGTTTACATTATGAAGACTTAAGTATTTATACACATATAGATTTTACGCGGAGTTTTATCCCATTGAAGAGAACAAACAATAACTTAATATAAGGTGTTTAGACTTTTTTACTGGTGAAGATAACGATGTAAGTAACACACACACACACACACACACACACACACACACACACACACACCAACCTTCACATTTCACTTAATATACCGGATATATATTTCACCACAAACCCCAAAACAATTCTGTACTGAAGAAAGACCAATCGCAAGACCAGATAGAAATCCAGACCTAAAGACCGTCGTACTGGTAAGACAGGTGAGAGGTTTAATAAATCACCAGGTAGACGACATCATTGAGTGTGTGTGTGTGTGTGTGTGTGTGTACAAGTTGGTGAAGTCAAGGTAACGACCATCAAGGGTGAGGGTGGGGAGTGAGGTGGAGGAAGGGTGAGGGTCGGGTGAGGGTGGAGGGTGAGGAGGGTGAAGGGGAGAATGAGGAGGGTGAAGGGGAGGGGGAGGGGAGATGAGGGGGGGGGTGAAGGGTAAGGAATGTGGTGTAATGACTGCGGTAGTGGTGGTAGTGGCGTGACGGGTCATAAAACCAATCGTTTGTGATAAACTGGATGAGTTGGATGAGCGAGTGGACGCTTCTCTGAGCTCTCCATCATCCACCACACTCCCTTCACCCACACACCAATGATCATCCCTTACTCTGAGCTACTTTTGTTTACAGAGTGTTTATCAGACGGAGTTTAACAAAAAGTTCTGTTTGTTCCTCACAGTTAACACAGAACTTGATAGTATTATTGATGGTGTCTGGTCAAGGAGTTGCTCAATCACGCTACAATACATTATACTACAATGAAATACAATACAATACACTACAATACAATACAATACAACACACTACACTACAATACACTAATCACACTACAACACAATACAGCACCACTAAAGTTCTCAATAGTCTCTGAACCACACCTGGTCTTATGCGTTCTATTCCCTAAAATGTCAACAATGAATTACTGAACGCCGCTGTAAAGCTTAACTGTTACCAGTCATCGAGTAGTAGGAGACAGCAGGAGAGAGCAGGAGACAGTAGATGACAGTAGGAGAGAGCAGGAGATAGTAGGAGACAGTAGGAGACAGGAGACAGTAGGTGACAGTAGGAGACAGCAGAAGACAGTAGGAGACAGCAGGAGACAGTAGGAAACAGCAGGAGACAGTAGGAAACAGCAGAAGACAGTAGGAGACAGTACACCTGACATTTTATAGTAGTACATCCCGATATAATAAATAACTTGATGCTAAATAAAACAGTGATGGATTATAGCCTTTAGGGACCCCGCTGATGAAGATACCTAACCTAACCTAACCTAACCTAACTTAACCTAACATAACCTAACTTAACCTAACCTAACGCTAACCAAACCTAACGCTAACCTAACCTAACCTAACCTAACCTAACCTAACGCTAACCTAACCTAACTTAACCTAACGCTAACCTAACCTAACTTAACCTAACCTAACGCTAACCTAACCTAACGCTAACCTAACCTAACTTAACCTAACCTAATGCTAACCTAACCTAACTTAACCTAACCTAATGCTAACCTAACCTAACTTAACCTAACCTAATGCTAACCTAACCTAACTTAACCTAACCTAATGCTAACCTAACCTAACTTAACCTAACCTAATGCTAACCTAACCTAACCTAACGCTAACCTAACCTAATGCTAACCTAACCTAACGCTAACCTAACCTAATGCTAACCTAACCTAACCTAACCTAACCTAACCTAACCTAACCTAACCTAACCTAATGCTAACCTAACCTAATGCTAACCTAACCTAATGCTAACCTAACCTAACCTAACGCTAACCTAACCTAATGCTAACCGAACCTAATGCTAACCTAACCTAATGCTAACCTAACCTAACCTAACGCTAACCTAACCTAATGCTAACCTAACCTAATGCTAACCTAACCTAACCTAACGCTAACCTAACCTAATGCTAACCTAACCTAATGCTAACCTAACCTAATGCTAACCTAACCTAACGCTAACCTAACCTAACTTAACCTAACCTAATGCTAACCTAACCTAACTTAACCTAACCTAATGCTAACCTAACCTAACTTAACCTAACCTAATGCTAACCTAACCTAACTTAACCTAACCTAATGCTAACCTAACCTAACGCTAACCTAACCTAATGCTAACCTAACCTAATGCTAACCTAACCTAATGCTAACCTAACCTAACCTAACGCTAACCTAACCTAATGCTAACCTAACCTAACCTAACGCTAACCTAACCTAATGCTAACCTAACCTAATGCTAACCGAACCTAACCTGTAAGTAACACATCCAGAATAGTATTGATATTTATAAAGAACCGTACCAAGCCACACTCACTCATCCAACTCACCCATCAACAATCACTCATCCAGCTCATCCAGAAACACCCACTCACTCCCTCACTCTCCTAGCTCATCCATCAACACTTACTCATCCAACTCATCCATCAACACTCACTCATCCAGCTCATCCATCACACCTCTCACTCGACCCCATCTCATCCATCACACCTCTCACTCGACCCCATCTCATCCATCACACCTCTCCCTCACTCTCCCTCACCTCTCACAAGTCGTCATTAACTCTCCCCCCTTCCTTGAGATTCACACTTTGTAAACTCAGCTCTAAAAAACTCTCAGAACTTAACGCCACGTACGGTTATAGCGGCAGGGGTAGGGGGGGTAGGGGGAGGGAGGGGGAGGGGGATAGGGGGGTAGGGGGAGGGGGGTAAGTGAGATAAGGGGGCAGCAGAAGGGGGTATGAAGGAAGGAGAGGGGGGATAGGGGGGGGGAAGAGGAGGCGATAGAGGGGAGGGAAAGGGGGTAGGGGAGATGGGGGGAGAGAAAGGGGAGAATAGGGGGAGTGATAGGGGGAGGAATAGGGGGAGGAAATAGGATGCCGAAACACCAACCTACTTTAAAGTCAGATCAAATATCCAGTTAACCGGATCCCTTATTTAACCACAATCTCAAATAACGGCGTCCGGATTAGATGACGAGGAGGCTCATGTCGTCTAATCCGGACTCACGAGGATAAATCGTGTTTTGAACGAGTCCCCCTCCCCCCCCTGCCCCCCCCCCCCTCCCCTAAAAAAAATCGGAAAAATGTTACTAATATGTATGAGTAAGTTGTTTATATATATCTAATTACCTTTATCTTAGTTTCTGGTGGTGGTTCAGGGCACAGGTAGAGAGAGAGAGAGAGAGAGAGAGAGAGAGAGAGAGAGAGAGAGAGAGAGAGAGAGAGAGCATGTGGTGGGGTGGTAGTGGGGTGGTAGTGGGGTGGGGGTGGGGTGGTAGTGGGGTGGTGGGGGTGTGGTTATCATGGGTGTATGTTTATGTTGGTGATAACTTTATCTGCTGACGGGGTGGGGGGGGGGGTCTGGGGTCGGGGGTGTGTGGGAAAGGGGGGAGTCGGGGGATGTGAGGGGGGGGGAGGGGAAGGGAGTCGGGGGGGTAGGAGGTGGGTGTGTTTGTTTCTTGATTACCTTGCTTACATCTGTTTGTGTTCTCGTGTTGACATACAAAAAAAAAAAAAAAAAAAAAGATCGTTTGCTCCCTCCACCAAAACTTCGTGGTTTAGTTTTTTCCATCCTGTGCACTTTGCGGCAAGAGCTTGATATTCACGTATTTTTTTCTTCCTTCAAGGGATTTTTTTTTTTCTTTTTTGAGGTTAGGTTAGGAAAAAAAAAATATTTGTCTGGGGGGTCTTATGATGTTAATTTATACCACAGGTGAGAAAATTGGGTTTTGTGTGTGTGTGTGTGTGTGTGTGTGGGTAAGTCTCCAGGATATATTATTACAGTCTTGTATCTAAGGACCTCCACTGCCCATAGTTAGTGCTCATAACGTCTAACTACTTTTATCCAGCCATCTCGTAGTTAAGACGTGTAGTTAGGATGTGTAGTTAGGATATTCTTAATCCACTGTTAATACATCTTTAGAACAAGTCCAATTCCCACACACACACACACACACACACACACACACACACACACACACACCCACACCCCCACCCACACACCCCCCACTCATCCACACACACCCACACCCACCCACACACACAGCCCCACCCACACACGCCCACACCCACAGCCCCACCCACACAGCCCCACCCACACACACCCACACCCACCCCCCCACACACACACCCCCACACACCCACACCCCCACCCACACACCCACAGCCCGCTCTACCTCCCCAGCTTACAACCACCAAGTTTATCATCAATAATTCCTTAGCTCTTCTTAAATCTTTAGCGTTTTTTTCCGTGTTTAATCTTCATTCGTTTATCTTATTCTTCTTGGTATTACGTTCGTTAATCTCTATTCTCTGTCTTCCTATCATTCTATTCATTATTCTGTTTATTTATGTCATTATACCATCTTTCTTACGATGTTCCCCCCTCCTCTCCTCTTCCTCTGACCCTCTTCCTTACTTCCTTCCCTCCTACTCGTCTACTCCTCTTCCTTTCTTCCTCTTCTCCTCTCATCCATCTATCCCTCCCTCCTTCCCTAGTACTCCTCTTCTTAATTTACTTCCTCCTTCCCTCCTTCTCTCCCCCCCCCTCCTTCTCTCTCCCCCCCCCTCCTCCTTCTCTTCTCCCTCCTTCCTACAACTAATGATACCTCTCATCATGTTTTCTCTCTCCTAATGATTCCATAAACTCTCTCTCTCTCTCTCTCTCTCTCTCATCTTCTTAAGCTACTCTTTACTTTCTCTTGTAAATAACTATAACTTACTCCTAAACTTTTATTGTACTTGTTACTGAAAAAGTATTTATATTTTATCATCAAAGTTTGGGATCACTTTCGTTTTTCTTTACTTTCTTTCTTTTTTTACTTTCTTTTTTTACTTTCTTTCTTTTCTTTACTTTCTTTTTTTTTAACTTTCTTATACTTTCCTCTGTAGTTATTCAATACTTTTCCTTGTAACGGATCAAAACTTTCCCTTGTAACTATTCAACACTGATCAGGTCAGGTTAGGTTAGGTTAGGTTAGGTTAGATCAGGTCAGGTCAGGTCAGGTTAGGTTAGGTTAGGTTAGGTTAGGTCAGGTCAGGTCAGGTCATGTTAGGTTAGGTTAGGTTAGGTTAGGTTAGAAATTTTGTGTAGATTAAAACATGTGGGAACTTATGTTAACCCATGTTCGACTGTGGGTTGCCGTGGGTGGGTGACTGTGGGTTACCGTGGGTGACTGGGTGACCATGGACGACTGAAGGTGACTGTATTAACCTCATAGATGACATAATGTATAAACGATATGAATAATGTATAGATGTTATAATGCATAAATGTGACGACGATGACTTTTTACTTTCCTGTGAGGACTAGAATAATTGTTTATATCCTTATGTGACCTATAATGATCTTTTAATGACCCGAGGTGACCTTACTCGACCCTATGACCTTCTTTGACCTTTCATGACTGCCAAGGATGATAAGATGTGTTCCGTACGGGTGTGGGGAGGCGGCAGCAGCGACCGTCGACCTTGTAGGAGAATGGGTAAAGTTTGGAGTGAGTTGGAGGCGTGTTGGAGGAGTGTGGGGGCGCGGGGCGGAGTGAGACATATGTATGTAAATGGATTTACGGATTCTCTCTGTAAAATCTGTTTCACAGTTGAGTGGAGCAGTTTATTTACACAGTGCCGCTCTCTTCACAAAGTCGGGGGGATACGGGGGGGGTGCATGGGGGGGGGTGCATTTTTCTCCCTCTTGGTAATTCCGTGTACGTCTCGTTAAATTTACCCCTCCCCCCCCATGTGTGTGTGTGTGTGTGTGTGTGTGTGTGTGTGTGTGTGTCCAGTGTAATATATGCGAGAGGACAACGTTTAAGTATTAACAAATCACCAATTTCCACATTAGGGCAATTTTCTCCGTTAGTCTCCAGGTAAAGGGGGGTGGTCTCCAGGTAAAGGGGGGTGGTCTCCAGGTAAAGGGGGGTGGTCTCCAGGTAAGGGGGATGTGGTCTCCAGGTAAGGGGGATGTTGTCTCCAGGTAAGGGGGGTTGTGGTCTCCAAGCAAGAAACTGTTCTCCAAGGATGAGACCAGAATAAAATGATACTTCCAGCAGCGAGATGGCCTCCGTATAGGGATGGTCTCCAAGTGATCTCCAAGCAATACCTTAAACCAGTATCAGGTAACTATTGTTTTTGTGAAGGATTTACAACCTCACAACACCACAACCTCACAACACCACAACCTCACAACACCACAACCTCACAACACAACAACCTCACAACAACCTCACAACACAACAACCTCACAACACAACAACCTCACAACACAACAACCTCACAACACAACAACCTCACAACACAACAACCTCACAACACCACAACCTCACAACACCACAACCTCACAACACCACCTCACAACACAACACCCTCACAACACCACAACTTCACAACAACACCACAACCTCACAACACCACAACCTCACAACACCACAACCTCACAACACCACAACCTCACAACACCACAACCTCACAACACCACAACCTCACAACACAACCACCTCACAACACCACCTCACAACACAACCACCTCACAACACAACAACCTCACAACACACAACACACCTCACATCACCACAACCTCACAACACCACAACATCACAACACCACAACACCACCTCACAACACCACAACCTCACAACACCACAACACCACAACCTCACAACACCACCTCACAACACAACCACCTCACAACACCACCTCACAACACAACCACCTCACAACACCACAACTTCACAACAACAACACCACAACCTCACAACACCACAACTTCACAACAACACCTACAAGAGTCTCAAGCAGTGATAGTGAGGCTGAGTGAGGTATCGAAGGGGGAGAGTGAGATAACTTTCTATACTAGTGAGAGACTTTGGGGGGGTGGGAGTTTGACGCAGGGGGTGGGGGGGGGGAGTCTGACGCAGGGGGTGGGGGGGGGAGTCTGACGCAGGGATGGGGGGGGGGAGTCTGACGCAGGGGGGGGGTGAGTTTGACGGAGGGGGGGGGGGGGGGAGTTTGACGCAGGGTGGGGGGGAGTCTGACGCAGGGGGGGGGGTGAGTTTGACGCAGGGGGTGGGGGGGGAGTTTGACGCAGGGGGGGGGTGAGTTTGACGCAGGGGGTGGGGGGGGGAGTTTGACGCAGGGGGGGGGAGTCTGACGCAGGGGATGGGGGGGAGTTTGACGCAGGGGGGGGGTGGTAGGTGCGTTAGTTTGTTGTAAGGAAAGGGACGCGACACCATACTTCAAGACCACTGATAGAAGAGGCTGATAGAAGAGGCTTATAAAAGAGGCTGATAAAAGAGTATCCCAGGTAGCTACGTTATGAATTAAGCTGTAGGAGCTCTTGTGGTGACAGAAACACAACTAAATCAGGAAGGTTGAAGCTTAATGTTGTTTTAATGGTGAGTTTTTTTTTGGTATATGGGAAATTTGGGGACTCTTCTACCTCCCCTTTTTTCCTGTCTCCTTAAATTCCTCCTTCAATCCTTTTCTTCTTTCATTCCTTCCTTACTCCTTTATTCCATTCTTCCCTCCCTCCCTCCATCCCTTCCTCCCCCTCCCTCCCTCTCACCCTCCCTCCCTCCCTCCCTTCCTCCCTCCCTCCCCCTCACCCTCCCTCCCTCTCACCCCTCCCTCCCTCTCTCCCTCCCTCCCTCCCTCCCTTCCCCCTCTCTCTCTCAGGGGTAAAATGTTCCCTTGTGGCGAGGCCATTGGTAGGTATAGTTGTTTAAGTTGCATTGTTAAGCTCTATGAATGCCAATCCTTCACTCACCCACTAATTCATTAACACACTAAAGCTAACTCACTAACACACTTACTTACTAACACACTCACTCAATCACACTCACTCACACACACACTCACTCACTAACACATTCACTCACTCACTCACTAACACACTCACTAACACACTCACTCACTAACACATTCACTCACTCACTCACTTACACACTCACTCACTCACTCACACACTCACTCACTCACTTACACACTCACTCACTCACTCACACACTCACTCACTCAACGTTGGATAAAGAGGCAGAAACAATGCTTCCCTACTTCTGGATACCAATTTAGAATCGTCAAAGGAACCAATTAAATACATACAATTACTCTTTTTTTACCAGCGGGACGGGGCGGGGCGGGGTGGGGCGGGACGGGACGGGGCGGGGTGGGGTGGGGTGGGGTGGGACAGGACGGAGCGGGACAGGACGGGGCGGGGCGGGACGGGATGGGGCGGGGCGGGGCGGGTCGGGGCGGGGCGGGGCGGGGCGGGACGGGACGGGGCGGGACGGGGGCGGGTCGGGCGGGACGGGTCGGGACGGGACGGGACGGGTCGGGCGGGACGGGTCGGGATGGGGCGGGACGGGACGGGTCGGGCGGGACGGGTCGGGCGGGGCGGGACGGGACGGGATGGGGCGGGGCGGGGCGGGTCGGGACGGGGCGGGGCGGGACGGGGCGGGGCGGGGCGGGGCGTTTGTCTCGCCTTTGGATGCACTCCTCTCTTCGTCGTCAATTTCTTTCCATCCACTTTCCTTCAATTTTGGTTTTATTTCTTTTATTTCCCTCCCTCTCATCCTTCTATTATTTCCTTCCCTCTCATCCCTCTCAACTATTTTCTTCCCTCTCTACTATTTACCTCCCCCTCATCCTTCTCAACTATTTCCCTCCCTGTCATCCCTCTCTATTATTTCCCTCCCTCTCATCCCTCTCTATTATTTCCCTCCCTCTCATCCCTCTCTACTATTTCCTTCCCTCTCATCCCTCTCTACTATTTACCTCCCCCTCATCCTTCTCCAAATCCTTCCCTCTCATCCCTCTCTACTATTTCCCTCCTTCTCACCCCTCTCTACTATTTCCCTCCCTCTCACCCCTCTCTACTATTTACCTCCCCCTCATCTTTCTCTATTTCCCTCCCTCTCACCCCTCTCTACTATTTCCCTCCCTCTCATCCCTCTCTACGCCTACATGGACACCTACATTTCTCACGGGGCGTCATGGCAAAAAATTTCTTTCCTCAATTTAATCTGTTGTCTTTCCTCGTGCAGTGGTGGCAGAAGGCGCGGGAGGAGGCTGAAGGCGCGGGAGGAGGCTGAAGGCGCGGGAGGTGGCTGAAGGCGCGGGAGGTGGCTGAAGGCGCGGAAGGTGGCAGAAGGCGCGGGAGGTGGCTGAAGGCGCGGGAGGTGGCAGAAGGCGCGGGAGGTGGCAGAAGGCGCGGGAGGCGGCTGAAGGCGCGGGAGGCGGCTGAAGGCGCGGGAGGCGGCTGAAGGCGCGGGAGGCGGCTGAAGGCGCGGGAGGTGGCTGAAGGCGCGGGAGGTGGCTGAAGGCGCGGGAGGTGGCTGAAGGCGCGGGAGGTGGCAGAAGGCGCGGGAGGTGGCAGAAGGCGCGGGAGGTGGCAGAAGGCGCGGGAGGTGGCTGAAGGCGCGTGAGGTGGCACAAGGCGCGGGAGGTGGCTGAAGGCGCGGGAGATGGCAGAAGGCGCGGGAGGAGGCTGAAGGCGCGGGAGGTGGCTGAAGGCGCGGGAGGAGGCTGAAGGCGCGGGAGGTGGCTGAAGGCGCGGGAGGTGGCAGAAGGCGCGGGAGGTGGCTGAAGGCGCGGGAGGTGGCTGAAGGCGCGGGAGGTGGCAGAAGGCGCGGGAGGTGGCTGAAGGCACGGGAGGTGGCTGAAGGCGCGGGAGGTGGCTGAAGGCGCGGGAGGTGGCTGAAGGCGAGGGAGGTGGCTGAAGGCGCGGGAGGTGGCAGAAGGCGCGGGAGGTGGCTGAAGGCGCGGGAGGTGGCTGAAGGCGCGGGAGAAGGCTGAAGGCGAGGGAGGGGGCTGAAGGCGCGGGAGCCGGCTGAAGACGCGGGAGGTGGCAGAAGGCGCGGGAGGTGGCTGAAGGCGCGGGAGGTGGCTGAAGGCGCGGGAGGTGGCAGAAGGCGCGGGAGGAGGCTGACACACTCCTCATACCTCGGCCACACCACAATACACCCAAGTCTTACCACAACACCAAACCACACAACACAACACCACACAACACCAAACCACACAACACAACACCACACAACACCACACAACACAGCACAACACAACACCACACAACACAACACAACACCACACAACACAACACCACAACACAACACCACACAACACCACACAACACAACACAACACCACACAACACCACACAACGCAACACCACACAACACCACACAACACAACACAACACAACGCAACACCACACACCCGTAAAGTACACATCACCCACCGATGGTTTGACAAATGTTATAAGTGTGTGTGTGTGTGTGTGAGTGTGTGTGTGTGCGTGTGTGTGTGTGTGTGTGTGGGTGGAGGAGGGACTGAGGGTGAGAGAAAAGGGTGTAGGAGGGATTGAGGGTGGAGGAGAGAATGAGGGTGGAGGAGGGACGAGGATGGGGAGGCAGTTGAGGAAGGGAGGTGGGGGGAGGCTGACAGGGAGGTGGGGGAGGCTGACAGGGAGGTGGGGGAGGCTGAGAGGGGGGTGGGGGGAGGCTGACAGGGAGGTGGGGGGAGGCTGACAGGGAGGTGGGGGAGGCTGACAGGGAGGTGGGGGGAGGCTGAGAGGGGGGTGGGGGGAGGCTGACAGGGAGGTGGGGGGAGGCTGACAGGGGGGTGGGGGGAGGCTGACAGGGAGGTGGGGGAGGCTGAGAGGGGGGTGGGGGGAGGCTGACAGGGAGGTGGGGGAGGCTGACAGGGGGGTGGGGGGAGGCTGACAGGGAGGTGGGGGAGGCTGACAGGGAGGTGGGGGGAGGCTAACAGGGAGGTGGGGGGAGGCTGACAGGGAGGTGGGGGAGGCTGACAGGGAGGTGGGGGAGGCTGACAGGGAGGTGGGGGGAGGCTGACATGTTTGGCCACTGTCCCCCGGGGCGGCCACTAACCAAACACCGTCTTTGTGGCCACGCCGGTATTATAGCCCAGCCAAATGGCCCACCTTGGCCATCGTACCCCCTCCGCCCCCTCTGCTGTCAATGTAAAGCCCTGGGGTTATGTAGACTATGAGTTCTGTAGCCCGGAAGTTCTACAGCCGGAAGTTGTAATCATGAAAATTCTGAAACGTGGAAGTTTTGTAGCCAAGAAGTTGTTGGGATTCTAAGTTCTGTAGCTCATGAATTTCTCTGGCCAGAAAGCTTTGTATCAAATGAATTCTTTATTTCAGGAGCCGTGAAGTGGAGGATGTTACGTATCCTCGCCTCTCTGTGTTCTGTA
Organism: Homarus gammarus; assembly: GCA_958450375.1. Classification (NCBI taxonomy): domain Eukaryota; kingdom Metazoa; phylum Arthropoda; class Malacostraca; order Decapoda; family Nephropidae; genus Homarus; species Homarus gammarus. Next base: position 1,277,075 of record CAUDMG010001635.1, on the reverse strand, counting down.
CTCCAGGATTTCTTTCGCTCAGTTCGGAAATCCAAGGATTCTGTAGCCTCGGAGTTATGCATCCAAGAATTATTATTTTTTTTTTAGTCCAAGATTTTTGTAGTACACGGTGTACAGTATGTAACCCAAGAGTTCTGTAGCCTTGAAGTCCTGCAACACAATAGTTCTGTCATCTCACGGTTCTGAAACTTTAAACTTCTGTAATTTAAAAGTTTTGTGAGTTTAGGTTAGGTTAGGTTTGGTTTAGGTTAGGTTAGGTTAGGTTAGGTTAGGTTAGGTTTGGTTTGGTTAGGCTAGGTTAGGTTAGGTTAGGTTAGGTTAGACGTCACTTCTTTCCCTCTAATATTGTGGGCCAGAGTAATGTTGATCACCTCACACAAAAGTAGATTCAACACAGTTTGGTTAAGAGTCTAAACCTCGTGCAATCATCGCCTCGTATCCAGAAGGAAAAAACAAGATTAGGTAACCCGAATGCCAATCAAAATAGACTAATCATCGCTTCATATCTAACCTAACCTAACCATACCGAAAGGAAACTTGATTAATCTACCTAGAGCCCAAATTCACTTGGTTAATCATATCCTCATATCCCCAAAAAACTGGATTACTCAGCCTGAAACTCAGCCAAACTGGTTTAATCATCGCCACACATCCAGTCAAAGGAAAGAAAAAATCCTGAGCTCATAAAGAGGTGCGGGCTGGTGTCCTGGGCTGAGGGCTGGGGTGTCCTGGGGTGGGCTTTTATCCAGGACTGTAGTCCGGGGTGGGCTGGGACCAGGGGTGGGCTGGGACCAGGGGTGGGTCTGGGACCAGGGGTGGGCTGGGACCAAGGGTGGGCTGGGTCCAGGGGTGGGCTGAAGCCTCTGGTGAAGGCGAGGTAATGTATACCGTAGTGCCCCCTGCGTCCTACTGCCCTGTTTTCTATTGTAGCGATCAACGCGTTTTTCCCTCCAGATCCAAATTACAGAATATACAAACGCTGGCGGCAACGTGGCTGACGGAGGGAAGGGGGGGGAGTGAGAGGGGAGGGCGATGGAGAGGGAACTGAGAGGGGGAGGGCGAGAGTGAGAGGGGAGAGGTCGGCTTTACTGCCTGCGGACCACCTGAGGTCATCTTAATATGTCATGATGCCACTTGATTGGCTTGTCAGGGTTTGTTTGGTGAGGGTGTGGTGTGAGGGTGTGGAGGGAGAGTGTGGTGTGAGGGTGTGGTGTGAGGGTGTGGTGTGAGGGTGTGGTGTGAGGGTGTGGAGTGAGGGTGTGGAGTGAGGGTGTGGTGTGAGGGTGTGGAGTGAGGGTGTGGTGTGAGGGTGTGGAGTGAGGGTGTGGAGTGAGGGTGTGAGGGTGTGGTGTGAGAGTGTGAGGGTGTGGTGTGAGGGTGTGGTGTGGTGTGAGGGTGTGGTGTGAGGGTGTGAGGGTGTGGTGTGAGGGTGTGGTGTGAGGGTGTGGTGTGAGAGTGTGAGGGTGTGGTGTGAGGGTGTGGTGTGAGAGTGTGAGGGTGTGGTGTGAGGGTGTGGTGTGAGGGTGTGGTGTGAGGGTGTGGTGTGAGAGTGTGAGGGTGTTGTGTGAGGGTGTGGTGTGAGGGTGTGGTGTGAGAGTGTGAGGGTGTGGTGTGAGGGTGTGGTGTGAGGGTGTGGTGTGAGAGTGTGAGGGTGTGGTGTGAGGGTGTGGTGTGAGGGTGTGAGGGTGTGGTGTGAGGGTGTGGTGTGAGAGTGTGAGGGTGTGGTGTGAGGGTGTGGTGTGAGAGTGTGAGGGTGTGGTGTGAGGGTGTGGAGGGAGAGTGTGAGGGTGTGGTGTGAGAGTGTGAGGGTGTGGTGTGAGGGTGTGGTGTGAGGGTGTGAGGGTGTGGTGTGAGGGTGTGGTGTGAGGGTGTGAGGGTGTGGTGTGAGGGTGTGGTGTGAGAGTGTGAGGGTGTGGTGTGAGGGTGTGGAGGGAGAGTGTGAGGGTGTGGTGTGAGGGTGTGGTGTGAGGGCTGTGGTGTGAGGGTGTGGTGTGAGGGTGTGGTGTGAGAGTGTGACGGTGTGGTGTGAGGGTGTGGTGTGAGAGTGTGAGGGTGTGGTGTGAGGGTGTGGTGTGAGAGTGTGAGGGTGTGGTGTGAGGGTGTGGTGTGAGGGTGTGAGGTGAGGGTGTGGTGTGAGAGTGTGAGGGTGTGGAGGAAGCGTGTGAGGGTGTGTACCGAAGACACTACACTACCAGTAACACACACACACACACACACACACACACACACATAGCATGAACAACACAATCAGTACCCGACATCAACAGTACTCGACCATTATTATTTATTATATACATAATCGACACAGATATCGGCATACACAGCAACATAAGTAAATTTGCTGATGACACTAAAATAGGACGTGTTATTAAATCTGACGAGGACTCGGCAAAACTACAGGAAGATCTAAACAAATTCTTCGAATGGTCTGAAAAATGGCAGATGAAGTTCAACGTGAACAAATGTAAAGTACTCAGTATAGGAGATGTAAACAGGGAAAGAAGATACCAGATGAACAACGATGCCATTGAGAAATCCGACTGCGAGAGAGATTTAGGAGTAATGATAAGTAGGAACCTTAAGCCAAGTAAACAATGTGTTTTTGCTCGTAACAAGGCTAATAAAGTACTTGGGTTCATACAAAGGAGTGTTAGTTACAAGACTAGCGAGGTCATCCTAAAACTGTATCTTGCTCTTGTGAGACCACACCTGGATTACGCAGTTCAGTTCTGGTCACCGTATTACAGAATGGATATAGAATCCTTGGAAAGAATTCAGAGGAGAATGACAAGACTAATCCCGGGCATTAGGAACCTTGAGTATAGAGACAGGTTAAAGCATCTTAATTTGTACGCCCTCGAGAGACGTAGAGCGAGGGGCGACCTGATAGAGGTGTATAAGTGGAAGTCAGGGCTGAACAAAGGGGACATTACAAAGGTACTCAAACTATCCAACCAGGAGCGAAGTCGTAACAATAGTTTTAAATTAGACAAATTTAGATTTAGGCGTGAAATAGGTAAACACTGGTTTGGAAACAGAGTAGTGGATGAATGGAACAAGTTACCAAATATCATCATTAACTCGAATACACTGAATTGCTTCAAACATAGGTTAGATGCGTATATGAGCAATAGGGGTTGGGTGTAAACGGGACTGCCCAGTATGGGCCAATAGGCCCGCTGCAGTTTCCTCCATTCTTATGTTCTTATGAAACGGTACTCGACATGAAACAGTACTCGACATCAACAGTACTCGACATGAAACAGTACTCGACATCAACAGTACTCGACATGAAACAGTACTCGACATCAACAGTACTCGACATGAAACAGTACTCGACATGAAACAGTACCAACAAAATGAACTCAGACAAAAAATACTGTAACAGATCTACAAATCAAGACAAAAGAATTCAAGTTAAAGGAGTAGTAGTCAAGGAGGTAGGACACATCAGTTTAGTATTGTAAATCTTAATAAAGAAAAGTCTAATTGATCTTAAGAGTTCTGTTAAAGTTAGTCATCTGTTAACAAGCAACTTTTTTTTTTTGTCTAATAAAGTAAAATAGTAGTTTTATCAAACTTTATCACCCGTGTTATTTTATGCACGGGAAAAAAAAATATATGTTAAAAATTATACTGAAGTTCCATGCTAGACAGAGATGTGTGTGTGAAGAAAAAAAGTCACGTGACGTAAAAATATCATACAAAATAACCTAACCTAAGGAAATTAAAACCCAAAGCATATAGATTAAAAAGCATATATATATATTTATATTTTTAATCCTTCAATACGTTTTTTTTCCTTCATATTTTTAATTACAAGGGGGCAATAAACCTGCAGCCAGGAGCCAAGGCACTAACAAAGAAGGAAGAAAATAAACTATCACAAAATTCACAACAAAATGAAAACATTGCCACCATGAAAATATTCCCCACGTTGTAACAGCCTACATCAAAAAGTGCACGGACAAAAAAATGGCGGGCAAATCCTAGGTGTAAACAAATAGAGTCAGTGGATTGCCAGCGCGCGAAAACTTGCTGTGTTTTCTCTGGTGTAGGGGGGAAGGGGGGGGGGAGGTCCAGCCAGCTTGTCCCTCCGTCAACAGTGTGTGGGAGGGGGGGGGGGGAGGGTAGGGTCAAGGCTAGTTGTTGTGAGGCTGGTGACTGTCAGGATCTCTCTCTCTCTCTCTCTCTCCTACCTTCAAACTGACTCATTTGTGGCAAAAAAAAAAAAAAAAAATTGTTACCTGTGCTTGATATTTCTTATTGGTTTATTAATTTGGAAACTTTATATTTGTTGTTTTGCTGAAAAATTTATAATATTTCTGAAAAAAAAAAAATATATATATATTTTATTTTGTTGCCTCAAGTGAAAAATACGTTAAGGTTGGAGTGAGTACCATTGTAAACTCCTAACTACCAGACACAGAGTTACTACCACTACTACTACTACTACTACCACCATCACTACCACTTCCAGACACAGGGAGAAGAGCTACTACCACTACTACTACTACTACTATTTTTTTTTAAACGTGGCCTCCAGCCTCCCCCAATAGCCACACATTCGCCACCATTTAATTACCTTAATATTAAATATCCTAATACATAAGTAGCTGCCCTAACTGTGTTGAGTTAGTTGAGCCGCAGATCTATGCGGCATTCAGTGACTGTAGCCTCAAAGTCAATATCTGTGGCAGTTGTCGGAGTTGGGGCAGAAGCTCTCGTTCCCCTGAGGCAGAGCAATGCCGACCGAAGGAGAGAGAAAGACAGTCGACATCTCATCCAGGCTGTAACGAAACTTCTGGGCTGCTGCTTCTGTTCGGAGATCACCTCCGCGAGTCTGGCATAGAAACATCTTGCACTTGGGCCCATCCCACCAGAGGTTGTGAACACTAGAGGAGTGAAGCTGCCTTGATCAACATTCTGAATTCTCTCCCCATATGCCCTTCTCTTGTCGTTCTCGTTCCTCCTATGCGCAGCATCGAGAGCTAGGTTACGGTGACATGCGGCCATGGGATCAAAAATCCTGATGTCAAAGAAAGCTCGCTGTCCCCGCGTCCAGAATCCTCGAGCACTGACGTCCACACGGGCTTCGTTAGATGTGTTACTACTACTACTACTACTACTACTACTACTACCATCACTATCACTTCCAGACACAGGGAGAAGAGCTACTACCACTACTACTACTACTACCACCACCATCACTAACACCATCAGACACAGGGAGAAGAGCTACTACCACTACTACTACCACCATCACTACCACCATCAGACACAGGTTTCATATCTAACGGATCCTCGATATAACGGCCTTTCCTCTCCATATAGACCGTTAAATAGAGGTTTCACTGTATCGCCAACCACCAGACGTCTCCAAAGGTGTCAGCCATATAGGTGTGTTGTTAATTAACTTCAAGTGTTAGGTTAGGTTAGGTTAGGTTAGGTTAGGTTAGGTTAGCTGAATATTCTGAACCCGAGGGAAAAGTTATCATTGGTAAAAAACAAACCTGGTAAATGATACCTAACCTAACCTAACACACACACACACACACACACACACACACACACACACGAGAAGGAGGCATCTCACTTAACTACTGTAGGTTGGTATTTAATCACGTCTTAACCCAAACAAAACATTACAATAATGATGAAAATAAACATTCTCGGATGCCTAAATAAACACTTTAGATAAATAAATACAATAAAAACATCAGATGAAAAAAAAAAAAAAAAGGAATATATATCCTTCCGTCGGCCATAAGTTAATGAAATATCCTCACGTCAAAAGTTATAAAACATATAACTATTTTTTTTCCAGAAATAATGAAAAATATATATAAACTTTTGTAATGTGTGTGTGTGTGTGTGTGTGTGTGTGTGTGTGTGTGTGTGTGTCTGATGACGTCACGAGAGTGGGAGATAAATTGCTTGTTTTATGGTTAGGTTAGGTTAGTATCGTGTGGTGAGTGAGTAACTATTGAGTGACCAGTGAGAAACTAGTGAGCAGCCAGTGAGTGACTAGTGAGTAACAGACTAGTGAGTGAGTGACTAGTTAGTGATTAACTAGTGTGTGAGTGACTAGTAAGTGAGTGACCAGTGAGTAACCGTGAGTGCGTGACCCGTGAGTGACCAGTGAGTGACTACGTATTATTAACAACGTTGTGTTTATTACCGTACAATCATATTAAAGGTAACAGGAAACGGCAAGAGAGTGTATATATGTATGTATGTATGTATGTACGAAAACAACTAAACTGATAAAATAATGATGAAAAAATAATTACTTTTCAGAAGCATAAACACACAGGCGTCAGGGGGTGCCAACTATAATGCTTATCGATCAGACCAAAGCATCCAGGCCAGTACAGTATGACATAAACTTAGCAGTAACCAGAGGAGCACGTATTCACCCACGGAAGTTGACACAAGAGAGGTCAAATTCACAAGAGAACCAGAATTCTCACCGCCACTCGCTCAGCTCAACCAGGCGTCATGACCTTGTTAATTCAAGCCAGCACCTCTGTTACCCGACCAAACAACCCGGTCAAGACACACCCAGTTTAGTGTTTATTGGGAGAGGTCATCTGCCGGCTGGAGATCCCCAATATATAGGTCCTGTTGTTCCTTTCACACCAGGAGTCTTGTAACCGTGAAGCAACTGCGTCCCCAGTCCCGCTCGTCGTCTCATAGAAGAAGTCCGTCACTAAGGGCAACGAAGTCTCAGCCCGGTCCATCGACAGAGTGCCATCCTCTCATCGTGTAGAAGTAAGCGTTGGCTGTGTAGACGATCGTAGTGCGGTGATTCTAAACCTCCCTAACGATCGACTTAGTGCCCATTTTACTTGTTAGATTATAAAGAAATACCATAGTCTACCATACACTGTGTACGAACCCACCCCCCCCCCCCCCCATTCATTCCCCCTATTGAACTAGTAAAATAAAGCTGTTACGCGGATTTGTGTTTTATATACTACACTTGTACTGAGACTGTGTTAGTATACAGTGTTAACATCACACCCTCGAGTCACGCTACCATCTTCCCTCACTATACGACCCTGCTACAATAAACTCCTACCTAGCCTCTTCATGTGAGATGTAACTTCATTATACAACATACAGGTGTCAGGGGTGCCAACATTACAGGTGTCAGGGGTGCCAACATTACAGGTGTCAGGGGTGCCAACATACAGGAGTCAGGGGTGCCAACATTACAGGTGTCAGGAGTACCAACACAACTACAAACCTATATTTTACGTAGGAATTTATACCATTGTTCTATTTATTAATGTACCCGTAACAATTTTTTTTAGGTTAGGTTAGGTCTGGTTAGGTTTGGTTAGGTTAGGTCAAGTTAGGTTAGGTTAGGTGAGGTTAGGTCAGGTTAGGTTAGGTTAGGTTAGGTCAGGTCAGGTTAGGTTAGGTTAGGTCAGGTCAAGTCAGGTTAGGTTAGGTTAGGTCAGGTTAGGATTACCTCCGTTGTTCAGTAATTGATGAAAGAAACTATTTATTCTGTACTATAATTAACTGATTATTACCAGTTTATTCCAAGTATTATCAACCTAAGGATGTAAACTAACATACTAAGTGCAAATTATTAGATACTGGTGAGCTATTGTAATCTCAACCTAACCTAACCTGACCTGACCTGACCTGACCTAACCCCATTCTCCCTTTCCCCTACCCCTCTAACCTCTTTCCACGGTCCTTCCCTCTCCCTCTCCCATCACCTTACCCCCTCCCCTCACACGCGATAGATGTCGAGTGGAATACCTCTACGAATACCCCCCCACTCCCCCTCCCCCCCTGCCCCCACCCCCCTCCCCCCCAAATAACCTAGTTTGTATATTCAACAGCTTACTTAACGCATCTACATTAGTCTGTCTGTGTGTTTTTATATATGCAGAAAACCGAGACGCACAAGGGACTTCAGAGCGACTCTCAGCGGCGCTAACAGCATTGTGTATAAGCCAAGTGAACAGCGAGGAAGGATGACGACCAACACACACACACACACGACCAACACACACACACACGACCAACACACACACACACACACACACACACACACACACACGTCAATACCCTTTAGCGACGAAATGTTTAGAAATTATTATTATTATGACTAGTTTTACACGTTATTGAGATCATAGTTTTAGTTATGTCTGTCTGTCTGTCGGGACCATAGTTAGCTCTCTCTCTCTCTCTCTCTCTCTCTCTCTCTCTCTCTCTCTCTCTCAGACGATAAGGTGAATTTACTGTACTGTACAAGTGAGTTTGGTGACGAGCGGCGGCGGAGGCGAAGATAAAAGATATGGACTTTTATCTGGGCCAAAAAAATTACGACAAAAGATAAATGAAAATAATATATATATTTTAATAATCTGTAAGAGTCGATGGGAAGTGTGGAGAGGTTAGGTTAAGGTAGGAGAGGTTAAGGTAGGTTAGGTTAGGTTAACAGAGGTTAGGTTAGGTTAGGTGAGTCTCCCCGGCTACTGTAGTCTGTGTTCCTACTGTAGCCTCTGAGTGAACCTTCATTCAGTCAATAAAACAACAGAGTGGGAAATATGTGTCTCAGTGGTACAACAGAGTGGGAAATATGTGTCTCAGTGGTACAACAGAGTGGGAAACATGTGTCTCAGTGGTACAACAGAGTGGGAAATATGTGTCTCAGTGGTACAACAGAGTGGGAAATATGTGTCTCAGTGGTACAACAGAGTGGGAAATATGTGTCTCAGTGGTACAACAGAGTGGGAAACATGTGTCTCAGTGGTACAACAGAGTGGGAAATATGTGTCTCAGTGGTACAACAGAGTGGGAAACATGTGTCTCAGTGGTACAACAGAGTGGGAAATATGTGTCTCAGTGGTACAACAGAGTGGGAAATATGTGTCTCAGTGGTACAACAGAGTGGGAAATATGTGTCTCAGTGGTACAACAGAGTGGGAAACATGTGTCTCAGTGGTACAACAGAGTGGGAAACATGTGTCTCAGTGGTACAACAGAGTGGGAAACATGTGTCTCAGTGGTACAACAGAGTGGGAAATATGTGTCTCAGTGGTACAACAGAGTGGGAAATATGTGTCTCAGTGGTACAACAGAGTGGGAAATATGTGTCTCAGTGGTACAACAGAGTGGGAAATATGTGTCTCAGTGGTACAACAGAGTGGGAAATATGTGTCTCAGTGGTACAACAGAGTGGGAAATATGTGTCTCAGTGCTACAACAGAGTGGGAAATGTGTGTCTCAGTGGTACAACAGAGTGGGAAATATGTGTCTCAGTGGTACAACAGAGTGGGAAATATGTGTCTCAGTGGTACAACAGAGTGGGAAATATGTGTCTCAGTGGTACAACAGAGTGGGAAATGTGTGTCTCAGTGGTACAATAGAGTGGGAAACATGTGTCTCAGTGGTACAACAGAGTGGGAAACACGTATAAGAATTTTACTAGGGCAGGTTGTTGAAATAGGCGAGTAAAAAAAAGAAAAAAGTGAAAAAGAAAGAAAAAATAAAAAGAAAAAAATTGAAAAAAGAAAGAAAAGAGAAAAAGAAGAAAGAAAAAGAAAGAAGAAAACATTAAGAAAAAGAAAAAAAGAAAGAAAATGAAAAGGGGGGAGTACCGAGGTGGTTAGGGCAAGTGGAGAGAATTGAGAGCGAATGAATCATGAAGGTGTAATTGGGAGAGACAAGTGAAAGAAGAGGAAAGGGATGGACCGAGAATGAAATGAGAGAACAGAGTGAATGCATTATAGATGAGAGGAGGATAGGCGTACACATGTAGGTGCATTATGGCCATGTGTACAGTCAGCAAAATATTATCCTCCACCTTTACGGGTTCCTACAGCATGACACACTGCTCCGTTTCTAACAGATTCATTACATTATTTTAAACCATCACTCTTCATCTGGCGAAATTATTTGCTACACTGTATTAAATAACACTGACAATGTTTTTGCTGTGTGAATTTTACTACCAGTTACCCCCAGCCAACCCCCTATTATATCATATAGTGTGACATATTAAAGATATATAACTCTTTCTAAACTCACATCTTCCCGGTAGTTGAGTTACTATGCGTATTATTGTATAACTTTTTCCTACGTTATAAATGTTTCCTATTATACTTTCTGGTTGAGGTCTTGTATTATGCAAATTCTCACCACTTCCTCAGATAGTGGTTATAATCATGAGTATTTATACAATTTCATTATATCTCTTATACAGTACCTCAGTTTCTATGTGGGTAACTAAACGTAGTACTGAGGTTTATTATATAATGCTATGACATTATCTGGTTTAAGTGCTATGAGTTTTATATGTATTCCTGATAATTTCTCTGTGATATAAGAAATAACAGGAGAATATTTTTTTGGGGGGGCTGGCTGTACATGTCACTGAAACTCACATTACCTATACAGTCACTGGAAAAAAAAACTATGTATACCAAATCTGTGTTGAAAAAATATGACACAGCTGACGAAGGATTTTGACAACCATACCGAGACAACAGGAATCACAGTGTTCATTGTGAAACTCATCGATCACCCCGGGTACAGATAATTTTTTTGGGGAGTTATTGTACAACTTTTAATATATTTCAACATATTTTTCTAACCTTTTGAACTTAGTGAAATAACATTAGTATATCTATTGGGTTTATATTACTCATTTCAATAGCAATATAGAGAAAAAATATATATAACTCTGAATGCATAGATGACAAAGACAGTTAATATACTTGTCTATGTAACAAAAAAAACATTGCTTGATATTCTGTATTAAACATTAAAGCACGGCGGGCAGAAACAATAAATAATAATAAATAATTCAATCATTCATATTTCCATAAAGAGATGAATAATATTTATACTATGAACTGCACTTAGGTAACGTATTTTGTACCACTATCTTGTCAGGTAACGTGTATGAACAATATCACCTGTGTATGAACATTGAACAATATCACCGGTGTATGATGGAGATATCTTTAAAACAAGGTGAAAGTTGTTAATGGAGCCTGGTTGAAAGTCTGACTGCTTAACAAGAAAATTTTGGGGTGTGTTAAAAATGTAGGTCCAAGTTGGGGGAGGGGGAGGGGGAGGGAACGGGGGAGGTAGGGAAGAGGGAGGAAGGTGGGGGGCGAAGGGTGAGAGGGGGAAGGGGGAGGGAACGGGGGGAGATAGGGAAGAGGGGGGAAGGTGGGGGGCGAAGGGTGAGAAGGGGGAAGAGGGAGGGGACGGGGGAAGATAGGGAAGAGGGGGGGAAGGTAGGAGATGGGGGAAGGGAAGGGGAGTGGAGATTGTGTTGTTGTAGTCGTTGCCAGTGTGTGGGTCTGAGGTATTATTCAGGTCTTATGGTTAATTTAATCTGTTATCTCACTATCTCACTTAACCTGACCTGACCTGACCTGACCTGACCTAACCTAACCTAACCACAAGAACATTTCAGAGCAAGTAACAGATTCGCCAAATATTTTCAACAGGTAGAAAACAAGGTGTGTGTGTGTGTGTGTTAATGAGTGACCGTGGCCCAGGTAATGGTACGGTCTCTTTAACATGATGGTGTTTTAACATTTAACAATAAAATAATATGAAGAGCGGACAAATTATTCATACGGACATATCATGTACTTAGAAGGATGTGAAATGGACAGTCTCTCCTAAAATAAATTCTGTTTCTTCCTGTTTACTCACAAGAACAAAAGTTACATACTGGAAGGAATTAAGATACGACATGAGTAACCTAACCTAACCAAAGCTGACCTGACCTAACCTAACCAAACCTGACCTGACCTAACCTACCTTAACCTAACCTAACCAAACCTGACCTGACCTAACCTACCTTAACCTAACCTAACCAAACCTGACCTGACCTAACCTACCTTAACCTAACCTAACCAAACCTGACCTAACCTACCTTAACCTAACCTAACCTAACCAAACCTGACCTGACCTAACCTACCTTAACCTAACCTAACCAAACCTGACCTGACCTAACCTACCTTAACCTAACCTAACCTAACCTAACCAAACCTAACCTAACCTAACCAAACCTAACCTAACCTAACCAAACCTAACCTAACCTAACCTAACCAAACCTAACCAAACCTAATCTAACCTAACTCTAATGTGTGGAGGAAATTTATAAGAATTACCGGAGACTGAACTAAATGAACCACATATCAAATTTTATTAAGATGTGGTGTGGTGTGTGGTGTGGATGGTGGGGGTGAGGGGAAGAGGGTAGGGGTGAGGAGCGGAGCCTAATGATCTATTAAAGTGGAACCAGATACTGAATTGTCATGCCTTATAATGGGGGGAGGAGGGAGGGAGGAGGGGGAGGAGGGGGAGGAGGGGAGGGAGAGGAGGGAGGGAAGGAAGGAGAGGTAGAAGGAAGGGAGGGGGGGAGAAGGAGGGGGGAAGGAGGGAGGGGGGAGAAGGAGGGAAGGGAGAGGAGGGAGGGAAAGAAGGAGAGGTAGAAGAGAGGGAGGGGGGGAAGGAGGGAGGGAGAGAAGAAGGGAGGTAGGGCGGAGAGAGAGAGAGAGAGAGAGAGAGAGAGAGAGAGAGAGAGAGAGAGAGAGAGAGAGAGAGAGAGAGAGAGAGAGTTTTGGGAATGTCACCGCTGTGGTCGCCATAAATTATCTCATTGTTCTGGATCGGCTGGACAAGGTTGTTACCGAGGTCAAGGGTTAAAACTACTTTACCTGGTCTATATTTGGAAAGGTAATTTTGATTTGATTAAGAAACTTGTTTTGTAAGTGGACGGAAAATCCTGCCTTGGTGTGGGTGGTGTGGGTGGTGAGGGTAGTGTGGGAGGTGTGGGTAGTGTGGGTGGTGTGGGTAGATGGGTGTGCACCTTATCTTACAAGAAATAAATACCATTGTAAATATGTGTTTCCAGGTCACGGTGGAAAGTTTACCTAAGCGGCTAATTACCGACAGCTCAGGTAACGCTAAACTCTTTCACGAATTCACCAACTGCCTCCCTCCCCCCCCCCCCCCCCCCCTGGAGTGTAGATCAATCTCTCTTTGGGCATAATCATTTATTCCCTTAGAACATAAGAACATAAGAAAATAAGGAGTCTGCAATATGTCGGTTGGCCTGTGCATGGCAGCTCCTGTCGAGAGTTACTACCACTCTCTATCATCCATGAATCTATCTAGCCTCCTTTTGAAACTTTCCAGCGTTCCAGCACTTACTACGAAGTTGCTAAGCTTGTTCCACTCGTCCACCACCCTATTTGTGAACCAGTTCATTCCTATCTCCCTCCTAAACCTAAACTTATCTAACTTAAATCCGTTGCTCCGAGTCCTATCCTGCTCGGATATTATAAGAACTTTATCTATATCCCCTTTATTGATTCCTTTCACCCACTTAAATACTTCTATCATATCTCCCCGCACTCTTCGTCTTTCTAGAGAATGCAAGTTTAGTTTCTTTAATCTATCCTGATATGGAAGGTTTCTAAGTCCCGGAATCATTTTCGTCATTCTTCGCTGCACCGACTCTAGTGAATTAATATCCATTCTATAATAAGGGCACCAGAACTGAACCGCATAATCGAGGTGCGGCCTGACTAGCGCAAGATATAGTTGCAATAAGACCTCTGTACTCTTATTACTTACGCTTCTAGATATAAAACCCAACACTCTGTTTGCATTATTTCGAACATTAACGCACTGTTTTCTAGGCCGTAGGTCCGGGCTTACAAGTACCCCTAAGTCTCTTTCACAAGTCAACTTCTCTAGGTTGATGTTGATGGGAAGCTCTGATGAGAAATATACAAGCCTAAGAGTTACATTACTGTAGAGTACTGTAGGCCAATGAGACATGTAGGATACTGTGGAGAGAGAGAACTGTAGACCAGGAGACATGTATAGATACTGTAGAAAACTGTATAGGCTAAGGAGAACTGTAGGTAGGATCTTGAGATATTGTCGTGTTAATTAATATTTCTCAAGACCCAATAGTTAAAATCTTGTGTGTACCAGAATACTAATAAGACTCAAAAACAGAATAATTACTGTGTAAAAAAAAAACAAAAACTCCAGATTATAAAACTTCAAGAAACAAATTAACACTACTGAAGATGTCTCTGTACCTCAAGGGGTTAATATTACTTACAGAAGACAGACGAACCTCTCAAGTTGACCTTAGTGTTTTAACGTAATGAAGCCAGACAGTTAGGTCATGGAAAAAGTCGGTAGAGAGAAGAAAAAAAAAAAATTACATCCAGAGCATCAACATCATATTTCACATTAGCCAAGTGAGGTGTTGAGATAATTAAGATAAGACATTAATTACCGTCGGGGTTAATTAAGAACTATTCGTTTTCTACCAGGGATGACATACAGGAGTTTGTTATCGAATTTTACACGAAAAAATCAGATGTCTGTTCTGTTATCTTATGTACGTAAATAAATTAAACCTCTAAGGCCCACAGATGAATGGTTTAGTTTAAAGCCTCTGTGATAAGTATTCCAGGCGACAGACATATAGTACATAATATGGCCCAGCAGCTGAATGAGGTCCTACCCAGTGTGTTGAAGCCCCGGGAGGAACAGTTAGTAAAATTTTGGCACTAACACGCCTAAGCCAGTCGACAGTGCCAACTAATGCCCCGCGATACAGTCAAACCACAAGACACTGTTACTTAACCAAACAGTAATCAAGATAAAGCTCTGAGTCTTATAAAAAGTCTCAATATCCTAATGTTTGTGGGGGGGGGGGGGGGGGGTTTACGGTCCCGGGAGACTAAGATAAATAGAGTCCCTGAGTAAGCGGAGGAAGGGACGGGGATTTAAGCCCAAGACGTTAAGAAGAGGAAGCAGACACGGCCCAAACTGATCAGCCTCTCACTCTTTACCGACACACTCACTCGTCATTTTTCCCACCTCACCCTACATACACACTCTCTCTCACCCTACACACACTCTCTCTCACCCTGCACACACACTCCTTCACTCCCGTCACTCCCTCACCCTACACACACTCCCCTCACCCTACACACACACTCTCTCTCACCCTACACACACTCCTTCACTCCCTCACCCCACACACACACACACTCCCTCACCCTACACACACTCCCCTCACCCTACACACACCCCCCTCACCCTACACACACTCCCTCACCCTACACACACTCCTCTCACCCTACACACACTCCCCTCACCCTACACACACTCCCCTCACCCTACACACACCCCCTCACCCTACACACACTCCCCTCACCCTACACACACCCCCCTCACCCTACACACACTCCCTCACCCTACACACACTCCCCTCACCCTACACACACTCCCCTCACCCTACACACACACCCCCTCACCCTACACACACTCCCCTCACCCTACACACACTCCCCTCACCCTACACACACCCCCCTCACCCTACACACACTCCCCTCACCCTACACACACTCCCTCACCCTACACACACTCCCCTCACCCTACACACACACCCCCTCACCCTACACACACTCCCCTCACCCTACACACACTCCCCTCACCCTACACACACTCCTCTCACCCTACACACACTCCCCTCACCCTACACACACTCCCCTCACCCTACACACACTCCCCTCACCCTACACACACACTCCCCTCACCCTACACACACTCCCCTCACCCTACACACACTCCCCTCACCCTACACACACTCCCCTCACCCTACACACACCCCCTCACCCTACACACACTCCCCTCACCCTACACACACTCCCCTCACCCTACACACACTCCCCTCACCCTACACACACACCCCCTCACCCTACACACACTCCCCTCACCCTACACACACTCCCCTCACCCTACACACACACCCCCTCACCCTACACACACTCCCCTCACCCTACACACACTCCCCTCACCCTACACACACTCCCCTCACCCTACACACACTCCCCTCACCCTACACACACTCCCCTCACCCTACACACACTCCCCTCACCCTACACACTATCCGAACATCGCTATTAGATTGATAGTCAGTTTGTCATTGTTGGATCAATGCTTCTGAAAAACAAACAAACAAACACACAATTAAATAAACAATCAAATAAATATACAAACAAACAACTAAATAAACAAACAAACAAACAAGAGCAACAAAAACACACAAACAACAACAACAAACATTAACAATAATAAATTACAACAACATTATAACAAATAACAATAAACAAATCAGTACACTACACACAAAACATAAAAAGCATCAAACTACACACAACAACAACAATCCAAGAAACAATATAGCGAGGCGGGCGTAAGCAAAACACACACACACACACACACACGACATTAACCAAAATAACCTTTACCTAACCTAACACACACACACACACACACACACACACACACACACACACACACACACACACGAACCTTTAAAACACTTGGTAAGCGTAAATATATGTGTGACGTTTCCCACCTGAGGCTGCCAGTGTGTCTGACAGGTGTGGGGAGTCACTCGTGCCCACCTGTTGTCTGCTAAAGAGGATTTATTCACATCAAGAGGAGAGTGATTGAACAGGTGTAGGAGAGTGATTGAACAGGTGTAGGAGAGTGATTGAACAGGTGTAGGAGTGATTGAACAGGTGTAGGAGAGTGATTGAACAGGTGTAGGAGAGTGATTGAACAGGTGTAGGAGAGTGATTGAACAGGTGTAGGAGAGTGATTGAACAGGTGTAGGAGTGATTTAACAGGTGTAGGAGTGATTGAACAGGTGTAGGAGAGTGATTGAACAGGTGTAGGAGAGTGATTGAACAGGTGTAGAAGTGATTGAACAGGTGTAGGAGTGATTGAACAGGTGTAGGAGAGTGATTGAACAGGTGTAGGAGAGTGATTGAACAGGTGTAGGAGAGTGATTGAACAGGTGTAGGAGAGTGATTGAACAGGTGTAGGAGTGATTGAACAGGTGTAGGAGAGTGATTGAACAGGTGTAGGAGAGTGATTGAACAGGTGTAGAAGTGATTGAACAGGTGTAGGAGTGATTGAACAGGTGTAGGAGAGTGATTGAACAGGTGTAGGAGAGTGATTGAACAGGTGTAGGAGAGTGATTGAACAGGTGTAGGAGAGTGATTGAACAGGTGTAGGAGAGTGATTGAACAGGTGTAGGAGAGTGATTGAACAGGTGTAGGAGAGTGATTGAACAGGTGTAGGAGAGTGATTGAACAGGTGTAGAAGTGATTGAACAGGTGTAGGAGTGATTGAACAGGTGTAGAAGAGTGATTGAACAGGTGTAGGAGAGTGATTGAACAGGTGTAGGAGAGTGATTGAACAGGTGTAGGAGTGATTTAACAGGTGTAGGAGAGTGATTGAACAGGTGGAGTGATTGAACAGGTGTAGGAGTGATTGAACAGGTGTAGGAGAGTGATTGAACAGGTGTAGGAGTGATTGAACAGGTGTAGGGGAGTGATTTTATCAGGCGTGTGATATATACCTGTGAAGGACTGTTTGGAAGAGTTCCTGGGGGGTTAGGTTAGGTTAGATTAGGTTAGAGTAGGTTAGGTTAGATTAGGTTAGATTAGATTAGATTAGGTTAGGTTAGGTTGGGTTAGGTTAATTTTGTAGGTAAAATTTGTTAGGGTGGTGAATCTTCAGGTCTTCCCATAAAAAAAGAAACGCAAGTGATGAGAGAGAGAGAGAGAGAGAGAGAGAGAGAGAGAGAGAGAGAGAGAGAGAGAGAGTGTGTGTACAGCAGCAGGAGTGAATGATTTAAGATGAACAAGGGAGTGATACAGAGTCTTCATTCACCCGACAGATGATTTATTATATATGTACACAGAGAGAGAGGTCTGTCTGTGTGTGTGTGTGTGTGTGTGTGTGTGTGTGTGTGTGTGTCTGAAGTTATTTGTGGTCGGGTGGGGTGGAGTGGAGTGGGGTGGGGTGAGGTGGGGTAGGGAGAGGGGTGTTGGTCTGGTCAACAGGGAGAGATGGCCCTTGTGTTACTGGTAGTGGTAGTGGTGGTGATAGTGATAGTTATGGTGATAGAATTGGGAGGTAATAGTGATGATGGTAGTAGGTAATAGTGATGATGGTAGTAGGTAATAGTGATGATGGTAGTAGGCAATAGTGATGATGGTAGTAGGTAATAGTGATGATGGTAGTAGGTAATATTGATGATGGTAGTAGGTAATAGTGATGATGGTAGTAGGTAATAGTGATGATGGTAGTAGGTAATAGTGATGATGGTAGTAGGTAATAGTGATGATGGTAGTAGGTAATAGTGATGATGGTAGTAGGCAATAGTGATGATGGTAGTAGGTAATAGTGATGATGGTAGTAGGTAATAGTGATGATGGTAGTAGGTAATAGTGATGATGGTAGTAGGTAATAGTGATGATGGTAGTTGGTAATAGTGATGATGGTAGTAGGTAATAGTGATGATGGTAGTATGTAATAGTGATGATAGTAGTATGTAATAGTGATGATAGTAGTAGGTAATAGTGATGATAGTAGTAGGTAATAGTGATGATAGTAGTATGTAATAGTGATGATAGTAGTAGGTAATAGTGATGATGGTAGTAGGTAATAGTGATGATGGTAGTAGGTAATAGTGATGATGGTAGTAGGTAATAGTGATGATGGTAGTAGGTATAGTGATGATGGTAGTAGGTATAGTGATGATGGTAGTAGGCAATAGTGATGATGGTAGTAGGTAATAGTGATGATGGTAGTAGGTATAGTGATGATGGTAGTAGGCAATAGTGATGATGGTAGTAGGTATAGTGATGATGGTAGTAGGTATAGTGATGATGGTAGTAGGTATAGTGATGATGGTGTAGGTATAGTGATGATGGTAGTAGGTATAGTGATGATGGTAGTAGGTATAGTGATGATGGTAGTAGGTATAGTGATGATGGTAGGGTGGGTATGGTGTAGGTATAGTGATGATGGTAGAGTGATGATGGTGTAGGTATAGTGATGATGGTAGGGTGGGTATAGTGATGATGGTAGGGTGGGTATAGTGATGATGGTAGGGTGGGTATGGTGTAGGTATAGTGATGATGGTAGGGTGGGTATGGTGTAGGTATAGTGATGATGGTAGTAGGTATAGTGATGATGGTAGGGTGGGTATAGTGATGATGGTAGGGTGGGTATGGTGTAGGTATAGTGATGATGGTAGGGTAGGTATAGTGATGATGGTAGTAGGTATAGTGATGATGGTAGTTGGTAATAGTGATGATGGTAGTAGGTATAGTGATGATGGTAGTAGGTATAGTGATGATGGTAGTAGGTAATAGTGATGATGGTAGTTGGTAATAGTGATGATGGTAGTAGGTAATAGTGATGATGGTAGTAGGTAATAGTGATGATGGTAGTAGGTAATAGTGATGATGGTAGTTGGTAATAGTGATGATGGTAGTAGGTAATAGTGATGATGGTAGTAGGTAATAGTGATGATGGTAGTCGTCTCACTTCCCTTCCCTCCACACTACCCTCTCCCTCCACACTACCCTCCCCCTCCACACTACCCTCCCCCTCCAGACTACCCTCTCCCTCCACACTACCCTCCCCCTCTACACTACCCTCTCCCTCCACACTTCCCTCCCATCCACACTACCCTCCCCTCCAGACTACCCTCCCCTTGAAACAGTCACTAAGGTGTTGATCCCGCGGTCAGTTACGTTTAACAGAGAGAGAGAGAGAGAGAGAGAGAGAGAGAGAGAGAGAGAGAGAGAGAGAGAGAGAGAGAGAGAGAGAACTTCTCCCTACAGGTGTGCTAGCAGGTATCTAAATCCACCTCCTCACCTCCCATGACTCTACGCACCACACAACCAACTCCTTTAACTGTGGTGAATAAAGAGAAAAAAACAAAGTTAACAATCACTACTAAAACTATCCAGGAATACTGTGTACTTCATTAGGTACCTCGTGGATACATCACCCCTATCCCTTGGCACTGATAACACCTGCTGTGGCACTAAAGATTCTTATGCCACGAATCCTAACACTATGAACTGGACTCGACAAAAATACCCAAATATTACACTGATCAACACTAACTACACTGTCGGATCTGGGTTAAATGTCTTACTTACACTGAATATAATGCAAAGACTGATTAGATAAGCTCCTGCAGGTATGTTGGTGTCACTACGTCAAGCTGCGCCTCAGTGTGGGAAGAATCAACTGATAAGATTTTAGAAATTTGTATCTTGAGAGGCTGTAAGGTAAGACGTGGGTTGAAGAGTACACATTGATAATCTCTTAGTCAACATGGAGTGTTTGTAGCTACTGAGAGTCCTACTGGGAATAAGGAAGACGTTCGAGTGTAAAGTTTCTGAAGGAGTGTGACCCAGGTTGGTGGTTATTGTCGTCTTGGTGGTGATAATGTAATGGTGGTGAGAGATTCTTATAGTGCCAGACTCTTACTACTAATAAGAGCTTCATAGTGAGTCATCTGGGATAGTTAAATGCTGACTGAGAGTTAATACCAAGAGCTTTGTTAAGATGTTGATGGAGGAATATAAAACAGTTTTTCCTGGAGCTAGTTTTGTTTTATCAATCCCTGGAGTAGTTTAGAGGTTAATTAATTACCCCAAACTGATGGACGTCTTGTGTCAGGCACCATCTATTACAGGGTTCATCAACTAGGTACTTTACTTGTTACATCTGGCAGAGTCTTCCAGTGTTAAGCTCTCTGTCCGGGTGTAGACTTTGGGGCTGCTGACACACCAACTAATGCTGCCCCAGTTGTGAAGCGAAACACCGGGTGACGCGTGATGTAATACCTGGCAAGCGGCGAGTAGTAGTAGTGATGGAGGCTTTAATTCACGTGTGGTGTTCTGCTTCTTGTACCGTACCATTAAAAAGTTACACTGACGTAGTCTCGGCAGAAGGCACAGTTAGCTAGCATCAACACCAGACTTTAGCATACAGACTATTTTGCCTCAGTACACCAACTGTGGGAGACCGTCTACGTCACGATCTGAAATGTTTATCGAGATCAAATCTGGCTCGTTATCAGGCCCTCAGACGATTAAGGCTTCTTCCTAGTTACTTCTCCAAGGTGAGGCACGGCGGCAAGCCCAGTGTAACGCCTCAACAGCGGGCACTGAGTACAATGGCGGTCATGGCATCTGTGAGCAATAATTTTCTTAGAATCTACGACGACTTCATTGTTTACTCTTGAGGTGTTGCGCGGGGGATTGGGGTATGGTGGGGGGTAGGGGCGGGGGTGGGGGTAAGGGGGTGGGGGTAAGGGGGTGGGGATACAGGTCTGCCCTCTCGCCAAATTAGCGACTTATGTAAATTGCACGCGACCTGGATCACGAACTGTGGTGCTGAGGGGCGCTAATTCTGGCGAGCTGGGGGGGGGGGGGGTTCGGGGGCGGGGGGGTCGGGGTCGGGGGGTAGTGTTCCTGGTAGTGGTGCTGGTGGTCGTATGGTGTTATGATAAGAGATAATGGTGGTGGTGGTGACATAATATGGGTATGGTGATAGATGTTGTGGTGGGGGTGGGGGTGGGGGTGGTGGTAGTGATACAGCCAACACTGAAATGGTAATGCCTCCCTGAATTCCTTCTTTCCTCACCACACGACTAAGACCCTATCACCATCCCCTACTAAGACCCTCCTCACCACCTCCCCCTATTAAGACCCTCCTCATCACCTCCCCCTCTAAGACCCCCTCAATACCCCCCTCTAAGACCCCCTTAATATCTCCCCCAACTAAGACCCTCCTCACCACCTCCCCCTATTAAGACCCTCCTCATCACCTCCCCCTCTAAGACCCCCTCAATACCCCCCATCTAAGACCTCCTTAATATCTCCCCCTACTAAGACCTCCTTAATATCTCCCCCAACTAAGACCCTCCTCATCACCTCCCCCTACTAAGACCTCCTCATCATCTCCCCCTACTAAGACCTCCTCATCACTTCATAATATGGTTGGGGATCTACTTACTTTACTCAGTCGGTGGGTGGTACTGTAGTTACTTAAAGGTGGTGGGGGGGGGGGTGGTGGTCACTTGACTCTATAAACCACTCTGGTCTCCATCCATCTGTTACTCGGGGGGCGGGAGAGGAGGGGAAGGGGGAGGGAGGGGGGAACCTTTGTTTTAGATTAATGTATTAGTCAGGAAGGATAATGGAGGGAGATATCTTCCATTTTAAGTTTATTCAGCAAGGAACATGAGGTCACCTGGGTTCGTCTTATTTCTAACTAGATACCGTGGAGGGAGGGGGAATGGAGCTCATTATACACCCGCATTACCGAGCCTTCAGTATCTGCGGTCGCCGAGCCATACACGTGAACCTCACCCTCACACTTCAACAGCCAAACTGTCTGTCTTTTTCTAACACTGTCCATCCCACTGTCGAATAGGCCTTTTCAGTGTCCAATCAGAGTAGGGTTTTTCCAAGGGTCCTTATGTTCTGTTACACTGATTGGTTGGCACACTGTATGGGCGGGGCTATCTCCATGGCATAGGTTGACATGTTATTCTTTGAGGCTGTAACTAATTGTGCCCATCTGGTCTGACATGTGCCATAAACAATGTAACGGTCGTTCACATGGGTGTGTTGCCGGCCTGTGTGGGTCTTCCTGTTTATTATAACCTTCCCCCTACTAAGACCCCCTCATTTATCTCTCCCTACTAAGACCCCCTCATCACCTTCCCCTACTAAGACCCCCTTACCACCTTCCCCTACTAAGACCTCCTCATCACCCCCCCTCTACGACCCCCTCAATACCCCCTCTAAGACCCCTCATTACTTCCCCCTACTAAGACCTCCTCATTACCTCCCCCTACTAAGACCCCCTCATTACCTCCCCCTACTACATAAGAACATAAGAATGGAGGAAACTGCAGCGGGCCTATTGGCCCATACTGGGCAGTCCCGTTTACACCCAACCCCTATTGTTCATATATCCACCCAACCTACTGTATGTTTGAAGCTATCCAGCGTATTCGAGTTAATGATGATTTTTGGTAACTTGTTCCATTCATCCACTACTCTATTTCCAAACCAGTGTTTACCTATTTCGCGCCTAAATCTAAATTTGTCTAATGTAAAACCATTGTTACCAGTTCGCTCCTGGTTGGATAGTTTGAGTACCTTTGTAATGTCCCCTTTGTTTAGCCCTGACTTCCATTTATACACCTCTATCATGTCGCCCCTCACTCTACGTCTCTCGAGGGAGTGCAAATTAAAATGCTTTAACCTGTCTCTGTACTCAAGGTTCCTAATGCCCGGGATTAGTCTCGTCATTCTCCTTTGAATTCTTTCCAAGGAGTCTATATCCATTCTGCAATACGGTGACCAGAACTGAACTGTGTAATCCAAGTGAGGTCTCACAAGCGCAAGATATAGCCTTAAGATGACCTCGCTAGTCTTGTAACTAACACTCCTTTGTATGAACCCAAGAACTTAACTAGCCTTGTTTCGAGCAAAAACACATTGTTTAATTGACTTAAGATTCCTACTTATCATTACTCCTAAATCTCTTTCGCAGCCAGATTTCGAAATAACATCGTTGTTCATCTGGTATCTTGTTTCCCTGTTTACATCTCCTATACTGAGTACTTTACATTTGTCCACATTGAATTTCTTCTGCCATTTTTCAGACCATTCGAAATTTTTTTTAGATCTTCCTGTAGTTTTGCGGAGTCCTCGTCAGATTTAATAACACGTCCTATTTTAGTGTCATCAGCAAATTTACTTATGTTGCTGTCTATGCCGATATCTATGTCGATTATGTATATAATAAATAATAATGGTCCAAGTACTGAGCCTTGGGGAACCCCACTACTGACCTTGCTCCAATGGGATTTAATGCCGTTAATGCTCACTCGCTGTTTCCTGTCCTGCAACCACACCCTAATCCATTTTAGAATATCACCTTTAATGCCATGAGCCTCTACTTTTCTTATTAGTCTTTCGTGGGGGACTCTGTCGAAGGCTTTGCTAAAGTCGAGATATACCACATCATAATTGTGCCCCTCGTCCACCGATTCGAAAACTGATGAAAAGAATGTTAAGAGATTAGTTAGACATGAACGCCCGCTTGTGAAGCCATGCTGGGAATCATTGATCAACTTGTGCTTCTCCAGGTGATTTCAAATAGAGTTTGAAATGATTGCTTCCAGTAATTTGCCTACTATTGATATTAGACTGATTGGGCGGTAGTTAGAGGATAGTGATCTATCTCCCTTCTTGAAAATCAGTATTACATTCGCTATCCTCCAGGATTCTGGTACTACACATGTTTTTAAGGACATGTTAAACAACTTTGCTAAGGGCATACTAAGCTCTTCCTTACATTCCTTTAATACTCTGGCAAATATCTCATCGGGACCAGGTGGCTTATTAGGCTTTAGTTTGTCTATTTGAATACTAACATCGTTACTAGTCACTACTATCTCGCTTAATTTGTTTTCTTCACTATCTCTGTATAGAGTCGGTGCCTCAGGTATCATGTTTAAATTTTCGGTGGCGAAAACTATTGAAAAATATTTAATCAGAGTATTGCTCATTTCTCCATCGTTATCAGTTAGCTCGCTGGCATCTGACTGTATTGGTACAATCTTTTCTTGTGTTTTAGTTTGATACATTTGATAGAATCCCTTGGGGTTTGACTTCGCCTCCCTTGCTATCCTCAGCTCATTATTCCTCTTTGCTTTTCTTATCTCGGTCTTAACCCTACCGGCCAATACCTTATAATAATCTCGGAGGTAAACTTCGCCATGATTTATCCTTCTATCTATAGCCTTCCTTTGACCAATAATGTTCTTTAAATAATTATTTATTCATTTAGGGTCATTGTTGTCTGATCTGAGTTCTTTGTATGGAATGTTCTGCCTTTGTGCATTAAGTAACTCATTATTTAAATTGTCGTGGAACTCGGCAACCTCAGATCTCGTTATCAGGTCAGTCTCAACCATCAGATCTCCGAGTAGGGTGAGGTCACCAGCTGTGGGTACATTGTAGGTCACATCATGTGAGGTCATGTAGTTCACCCCCAAGCGTGATATCCCTTCTCTCAACTGCCTCGTCAAACTGTCAAAGTTTGCCGTTTTGAAATGTGGGACTTTCGAGGAATTTTCCTTACGTCTGCCCTGAAAATCTAACTCGAATCTAATTTCTTTGTGATCGCTGTTTGCAAGTTCGTTTCCTACCTCGACATTACTAATGAGGTTTTCTCTGTTCGACAGAACTAAATCGAGTATATTATTACCCCGGGTGGGTTCGGTTATATGTTGACTTAGGAAACAGTCCTGGATCGTCTCGAGAATATCCTCTGATTCTGAGTTACCCGTAAAGTCAGTCCAATCTATTTGGCTAAGGTTAAAGTCGCCTACTATACAGACTTTGCTGTGTATAGAAGCCCTGCACATTTCGTCCCAAATAAGTCGCTCATTAACTCTATCTATATATTACTCCTGTGATTAATTTTTCCCTACCGTGGATTAATTCTATCCAAATTGTATCTGTATTCCTCTCAGTTTTTAACATTTCCTTATTTATTTCACACTTCAGATTATCCCTGACATAGATTGCTACTCCGCCTCCTTTCCTAATCTGCCTATCGGTATGGATAATTTGTAATCCGCAATTTGGTATTCGGCAGGTAACTCACGTGAGTCTAGGTTTATCCATGTTTCAGTGAATGCTATTTTATCGATTTTTTCGGTACTTACCAAGGCCCTAATATCATCCATTTTGTTTCTCATACTTCTACTGTTAGCATAGTATACATTTAAGTTAGTCGTGTTCTGAGTCCTCCCTTTACCGCGTTTAGGTTTTAACTCCCTGTCTAATTTAGTTTTGTCATCATTCCTAACACTATTTCCCTGTAGCCTTTCACTTTGTTTCCCGCTCCCACTGCAGTCTCCTCCACCCACGTGCTCATATGTTCCCCTAGCAGTTTAAAGACTTCGACATCTTTTGAACTGCCCTCTCGAAAGACCCAGCCAGGGTTGCCACCTCATCCCAAGACAGGTGCACCCTATCCCTAGCATAAAGGTCCCTTCTGCCGTAGAAGTTGTCCCAGTTGTCAATGGATGGGACTGATGTTGACTTGCAATATCTGTCAAGACGGCCGTTGACACCAACTGCCCTTGACAACCATTCATTGCCAACTCTTCTTCTAGGCAGGACACCACATATAATAGGGATCCCTCCCCCTACTAAGACCTCCTCACCACCTCCCCTACTAAGACCTCCTCACCACCTCCCCCTACTAAGACCCCCTCATCACCTCCTCTCCAACTAAGACCCCATCACCTCCTCCCCCTACTAAGACCCCCTCATCACCTCCCCCTACTAAGACCCCCTCATCACCTCCCCCTACTAAGACCTCCTCACCACCTCCCCCTAAAAAGACCCCCTCATCACCTCCCCCTACTAAGACCTCCTCACCACCTCCCCCTAATAAGACCCCCTCATCACCTCCTCTCCTACTAAGACCCCCTCATCACCTCCTCCCCCTACTAAGACCCCCCTCATTACCTCCCCCTACTAAGACTCATCACCGCCACTAAGACCCCTATTCATCTGCCCCTCGCCTAATCCGGCATATATTATAGCAAACAAACGTTACCGCTTAGCTTAATTATGTCTCTTTAATATGAAGTAGAGGAAACGTACTTCATTACCTACCGAGAGAGAGAGAGAGAGAGAGAGAGAGAGAGAGAGAGAGAGAGAGAGAGAGAGAGAGAGAGGGATTACAACACACACTACACTTCCAGAATGCCCGGCGCACATACTACTACTACTACTTTGTTGTCACTCGGTAATTGAGTATGACAATCATCCAGCTCAAGTAGGGTGGCTGATACGGGACAGGCAGGGTTGATCACAGAGATTGCACGTGTTGTGGGCTACATCAAGTGCGGGAGGGGCGGCGGGTAGCGTCTTTCCGGCGTTGGTGCTTGTCTGCCTCGGTATACAGTCGGGCTAACTCGAAAGTATTGACACCCTCTCGTTTGGTGGTGCTCCTCCAAGCTTTACGGTGTGGAGGAATCGTCGCCCAGGTGAGGGGGTCGATTTGGCACTTTTTCAGGTTTGTCCTATACCTTTTCCACCATCCGCCAGCGTTACGTATGTCATACTTTAGGTCACTTGAGTAGTTGTATTTTACCGATTTATTTTCTTATATTTTTTGATCGTGTGTTTGAAGGCAGTGAGAGTCCCAATAAAACACACACACACACACACACACACACACACCACAGTGACCTCTGTATGTATGTACGTATATTCTCGTTTCCGTGGAGTGAGTGTCAGCAGGCAGTACATAGGAGGTTTGAGTACAGTGATAAAAGCCCTCGAATACAGTGTTACAGCCCTCGGTACAGTGTTACGGGCCTCGGTACAGTGCTACAGCCCTCGGTACAGGGTTACAGCCCTCGGTACAGGGTTACAGCCCTCGAATACAGTGGTACAGCCCTCGGTACAGTGTTACAGCCCTCGGTACAGTGTTACAGCCTTCGATTACAGTGTTACAGTCCTCGGTACAGTGTTACAGCCCTCGGTACAGTGTTACAGCCCTCGGTACAGTGCTACAACCCTCGGTACAGTGTTACAGCCCTAGGTACAGGGTTACAGCCCTCGGTACAGTGTTACAGCCCTCGGTACAGGGTTACAGCCCTCGGTACAGGGTTACAGCCCTCGAATACAGTGGTACAGCCCTCGGTACAGTGTTACAGCCCTCGGTACAGTGTTACAGCCTTCGATTACAGTGTTACAGTCCTCGGTACAGTGTTACAGCCCTCGGTACAGTGTTACAGCCCTCGGTACAGTGTTACAGCCCTCGGTACAGTGTTACAACCCTCGGTACAGTGCTACAGCCCTAGGTACAGGGTTACAGCCCTCGGTACAGTGTTACAGCCCTCGGTACAGTGTTACAGCCTTCGATTACAGTGTTACAGTCCTCGGTACAGTGTTACAGCCCTCGGTACAGTGTTACAGCCCTCGGTACAGTGTTACAGCCCTCGAATACAGTGTTACAGCCCTCGGTACAGTGTTACAGCCCTCGGTACAGTGTTACAGCCCTCGGTACAGGGTTACAGCCCTCGGTACAGGGTTACAGCCCTCGGTACAGGGTTACAGCCCTCGGTACAGTGTTACAGTCCTCGGTACAGTGTTACAGCCTTCGATTACAGTGCTACAGCCCTCGGTACAGTGTTACAGCCCTCGGTACAGTGTTACAACCCTCGAATACAGTGTTACAGCCCTCGGTACACACACACACACAGTACCACAACACAGCCAACAGCAACACTATGTAAGACGTGAAAAATCTGTGTGTGTGTGTGTGTGTGTGTGTGTGTGTGTGGCGGAGGAAGGCGGGGGATGTTTATGAGCCCCAGCGTCGATATAGAGCACCGTCGATCTTGGTGGCGTGATGTATAAACGACTGGAGCCTTTGTGGGGGTGTTGGCTCTGACAATCTGCTCCCTGTTTATTTGCTTCCCGTCTCTCTAATATCTTTTTTGTTCTTGTCCTGAGAGAAAATTATTCCATGTATACTTAATGAGGTGTAAATATATTTATCTCCAGCCAGTGTCTCATTTTAGTTGTGAGAATAGGTTTACTGGTCCCCCCCCCCATCCCCACCCCCACCCCCTCTCCACTCACCCCCCCCCCCCTCCACACACACAACACCGCGATGGCTATGTTCTGATATACATTTTTAATTTTCTGTGAAATATATTTTTAATTAGCTTCGACAGAAATTTCCCACGAGGAAGCACCGTAGAGCTGAACAAAAGATCAAAGAAATATTCGACGATGTGCCACCCCCCACACACCCCTCTCTCCCCCCCCCACCCCCCCACACACCCCTCTCCCCCTCCCCGAAAAAAATCCTTAAAAACATTTTAATTACATTATCCTTTCGCTGAAAATACATTTTGGCTCTGAAACTTTGATGTGAACATTTTATAACAATATCCTAATTACTTCTACATATTCGTCTCCCTGAGCCACACCACGAACCGTTTGTGTAGCCGTTCAGGACCTCACAGTCACTCGTTCATACTGAGGAAGGCGGTGTAGGAGGGTAACCAGTCACTCCCGGTGGTCCAGAGAGCTGAGTCACCTCCTCTGCTGGTGGTTTACGGGTTACTGGTGAGTGTAGGACTTGGGGGGGTCGTCAGGAAGGTCATGATAAGTGTCTGGCCTGAGGTGTGAGATGTTACCTACACCCCCTCCTCTCTCCCTCCTCACCTCACTGTATCCGTGTTGATGATGATGATGATGATGATGATAGTTAGAGTGTGAGTCAATTAACACTTTAGGCGGCGGCAACAACAACACTGAGACACACTGGGACACACTAAGACACACTGGGACAGATGGGCCAGTGAAACAAAGACAAATTGACACGTATTCGTAGACAAAGAGAGACACAGTGACACATAGATGATGAGGGAGAGAACACAGTGTGAGGGAGAGACAACAGTGTGAGGGAGAGACAACAGTGTGAGGGAGAGACAACAGTGTGAGGGAGAGACAACAGTGTGAGGGAGAGACAACAGTGTGAGGGAGAGACAACAGTGTGAGGGAGAGACAACAGTGTGAGGGAGAGACAACAGTGTGAGGAAGAGACAACAGTGTGAGGGAGAGACAACAGTGTGAGGGAGAGACAACAGTGTGAGGGAGAGACAACAGTGTGAGGGAGAGACAACCGTGTGAGGGAGAGACAACAGTGTGAGGGAGAGACAACAGTGTGAGGGAGAGACAACAGTGTGAGGGAGAGACAACAGTGTGAGGGAGAGACAACAGTGTGAGGGAGACTGTGTGGTCATGTGGAGGAAGTTATGAACTTTAGGATGTATTAGGATGAGAACTGAGGCAGCTGAGGGTAGGTCAGCAGGGCGAGCACTACCAGTAGTAGGGTGGGTCAGCAGCAGTAGTAGTAGGGTGGGTCAGCAGCAGTAGTAGTAGGGTGGGCCAGCAGCAGTAGTAGTAGGGTGGGTCAGTAGTAGTAGTAGGGTGGGTCAGCAGCAGTAGTAGGGTGGGTCAGCAGCAGCAGTAGTAGGGTGGGTCAGTAGTAGTAGTAGGGTGGGTCAGCAGCAGTAGTAGGGTGGGTCAGTAGTAGTAGTAGGGTGGGTCAGCAGCAGTAGTAGGGTGGGTCAGCAGTAGTAGGGTGGGTCAGCAGCAGTAGTAGGGTGGGTCAGTAGTAGTAGTAGGGTGGGTCAGCAGCAGTAGTAGGGTGGGTCAGCAGTAGAAGGATGGGTCAGCAGCAGTAGTAGAGTGGGTCAGCAGCAGAAGGATGGGTCAGCAGCAGTAGTAGGGTGGGTCAGCAGTAGTAGGGTGGGTCAGCAGCAGTAGTAGGGTGGGTCAGCAGCAGTAGTAGGGTGGGTCAGCAGTCGAAGGATGGGTCATCAGCAGTAGTAGGGTGGGTCAGCAGTAGAAGGATGGGTCAGCAGCAGTAGTAGGGTGGGTCAGCAGCAGTAGTAGAGTGGGTCAGCAGTAGAAGGATGGGTCAGCAGCAGTAGTAGGGTGGGTCAGCAGCAGCAGTAGTAGGGTGGGTCAGCAGTAGAAGGATGGGTCAGCAGCAGTAGTAGGGTGGGTCAGCAGCAGTAGAAGGATGGGTCAGCAGCAGTAGTAGGGTGGGTCAGCAGTAGAAGGATGGGTCAGCAGCAGTAGTAGGGTGGGTCAGCAGTAGAAGGATGGGTCAGCAGCAGTAGTAGGGTGGGTCAGCAGTAGAAGGATGGGTCAGCAGCAGTAGTAGAGTGGGTCAGCAGTAGAAGGATGGGTCAGCAGCAGTAGTAGGGTGGGTCAGCAGTAGAAGGATGGGTCAGCAGCAGTAGTAGGGTGGGTCAGTAGTAGGGCGGGTGAGGCGTGGACACGGGAGGATTAATTACAGATGTGTGGGTTATGAGGAGGGTGACGCACCAGCTCTAACTGGGGCGGTGTTATGGGAGAAATATCTGTGGTGCAGTGACTGTGACTCAAACATTTACCGCTATCAGTCCCCGGGGCGGCCACGCGCACCACTCCTCATGCATCTTGGAGGCCACACTCCCATCTTGGGGGTCACACTCCTCCCGGGCATCTTGGAGGCCACACTCCTCCCAGGTATCTTGGAGGCCACACTCCCATCTTGGGGGTCACACTCCTCCCAGGCATCTTGGAGGCCACACTCCTCCCAGGCATCTTGGAGGCCACACTCCCTCAGGCACCTTGGAGGGTGAGGGGTACATTTTTAAGAGAGAAAAAAGTGGATGAAAAAAATATTAGAGGTGAGGGAGGAGGGAGGAGGTGAGGGAGGGAGGGAGGAGGTGAGGGAGGGAGGGAGGGAGGGAGGAGGTGAGGGAGGAGGGGAGGGAGGGAGGGAGTGTTAATAGTTCGGAAATACAAGAAATTTAAGAGGAGGTAGAAGGAGGCGGGCTGACCACCATGTATAGTGTCCTGGGCTAAGTATTGTGGACGATTTTCTTAAGAGCTGGTTTACTGGTAGAGTAATGGGGAGTTAGGAGGGTAGGGGCAGGGGGTGGGGGCTGGAGGGGTGGGGGCTGGAGGGGTGGGGGATGGATGGGTGGGGGCTGGAGGGGTGGGGGCTGGAGGGGTGGGGGCTGGAGGGGTGGGGGCTGGAGGGGTTGGGAAGAGCCAGGAGGGGGCAGAGGGATATGTTAAGCAGGATGAGGGGGAGGGGAGGGGTAGGGGAGTGTGGCTGCGACAGTTGCCAGCGACACATTATGCTGCCGATAACGTGGGTCTGGTGTTGACGGCAGCCACGCTTAATGACCTCACCAACCTAACTGACTCGCCTATTCACTGACTGGTCCTCACCCTCACTAACTGGCTCACCCACTCACTGATTCGTCCTCACCCTCACTAACTGGCTCACCCACTCACTGATTCGTCCTCACCCTCACTAACTGGCACACCCACTCGCTAATTCGTCCTCACCCTCACTAACTGGCTCACCCACTCACTGATTCGTCCTCACCCTCACTAACTGGCTCACCCACTTACTGATTCGTCCTCACTGAGTGGCTTTCCAATTCACTGATTAATTTTCACACTCACTAATTGCTTATTCAGTCACTTATCAGTCCTCGTGGTTACATAAATAGTATTCTCAAGTGACTGTTTGTTCCAGTCAGTGAGAGAACGGTCCAGTCAAAGGCTCATACTAACATGTAATACGTTGTGTACTCAGTTAACACTTCTCAAAATATCTAAGTATCGTTTCAGTCAATAACTTCCTGTTGTGTACAAATACATATGTGGTCGTCCTCACATACACAACAGACACACATACTGGACATGTAAACAACTCGTACACACACACACGTAAAGACACACATTCGGGTAAACACAACAGGCCTGACCTGACCTAACCTGACCTGGCTCCCTAAAACATAATATACGTTATACTAATGAACTAACAATTGTGGCATACTTATTGAGCCAGATGTTAAAGAGAGACCCGGATATACGACACACTATTGGATGATTTGGTTAAAAATTATATATTGTTTCAACAGTGATATTTATCTCTATTAATAAAACAATTAATAGGATTATTTGATTATTATAACGAGGGTAACTAACAGAACATAACACTCAACTATTATCAACGTAACAATGCTTCTCTGTATCAAAAAAAAAAAAAAAAGAGAGGAATAACTAACCTTAATTTTGGACTCCTGTTGTCTGGTACACTCACTCCCAAAAAAACTATCTGTACCCGGGGTGATCGATGAGTTTCAGAATGAACACTGTGGCTCCTGGTGTCTCGGTAGGGTTGTCAAAATCCTTCGTCCGTTGTGTCATATTTTTTCAACACGATTTTGTATTGATATTATTTTTTTTTTTTAGTGAGTATATCATTACCAATATTGTGTACTGTTGTTGTGAGGTTAGGTTAGGTTGGGTTGGGTTGGGTTGGGTTGGTTGGTTGGGTGGTTGGGTTGGTGGTTGGGTTGTTGGTTGGGTTGGGTTGGGTTGGGTTAGGTTAGGTTAGGTTGGGTTGGGTTGGGTTGGGTTAAATTAGGTTAGGTTGGGTTTGGGTTGGTTAGGTTAGGTTAGGTGGGTTAGGGTTGGGTTAGGTTAGGTTGGTTAGGTTGGGGGTTGGTTGGTTGGTGGTTGGGTTGGTTAGGTTAGGTTAGGTTAGGTTGGGTTGGTGGTTGGGGTTGGGTTGGGTTGGTTGGTTGGGTTAGGTTGGGTTAGGTTAGGTTAGGTTATATAATGTATTTCTACACTTCAATAACGCTTTAAGACACTCGTTATCTTTAATTACAAAGATAAAAAGATATAATTCTAGTTTTACATTAATTTAGTCTTAATTTAGTAGACAAAGAGTGACTACGAAACTACAGAAGGTGTTAAAGGTCACTATCGTTAACACTATACCCTCACTACGCATGTCCCCCCCCCCCCCACACAACCACGTCACCATCAATCATACCAAGACCATAGTTAGGCACATCAACCACTCCTCTGACCTTGTCCCAATGTCCCACCTCCTTCCATTACACTAGGCCCCCAACACACTCCTCCATAGTACCTCGGCGTCACTAGAGCATTTCACTGGGCCCCCAACACACTCCACCATAGTACCTCGGTGTCACTAGAGACAAAAACAGTTTATCTATAGTGTTACCAATATGGCCACTAGGGGAACGTGCCACCCACAATGCAGTCACTTTAATCACTTTTCCCAAATCTAATGTAAAGTATAAACCGTATGTGTAAACTGCAGCCTGAAACACTACAACTGTGGCCAGGTAATTGATGCTGTCAGGTGAGGAAGAGCAGAGAAGGGTAGATTACCACGTTCCTTAATTACTATACACACCTCCGCCTCTCTCCTCTCACTCCGACCATCCCACTCCGACCCACCCCACTCACCCCATGACGTCTCCCTCCCCACTCCAACCCACTCCACGACGTTTCCTGGTGGCTGAATGTGTAAGCTCAAACGTATAACAGAATTTGTAGTACATATTCTTGTCTTATCAGCATTAAATACGGGTGGTTAGGTTGGGTTAGGTTAGGTTAGGTTAGGTCACTGGTTGTATAGCTTCTGAACATTTTTAACAGCCGCCGAATGTTGTCAAAAATTTTAAGAATGTTGACGATAAGGACCAGTAACTTATATAAACTGTTATTTCATATGATAAATTAACACAATGTTTATTTATATAGGAAATATAAACACACGGAGTCCTATATATATAATTCTATAGTAGATTGTTAATGATAATTGTGTTTATATAACTATTTAACATTAAACAAAAAAACATTAATATAGCCCCTCACTCTATATTTAAAATAATAAATAATATTCCTCATATATTTTTAGTTAATTATTTATACGATTTTTTTTTCAAATTTATTTTTAAGGGTCAATAAAATGTTTCAGTTTGTTGTACAGTGATAGAGTGACATATGTATTCTCGTCTCATTCATAGTGGGCAGTGTGACCTCGCTGGCATTGTGGGGTGAGTAGCAACAGTTTGGTAAGTAACAACAGTGGGTAAGTATCAACGATTGGTTAAGTAACACTGGGTAAGTAACAACAGTGGGTAAGTAACACTGGGTAAGTAACAACAGTGGGTAAGTAACACTGGGTAACTAACAACAGTGGGTAAGTAACACTGGGTAAGTAACAACACAGGATAAAGAACAACGACTGGTGTTCCGTAAAGACTCCAGTAATCATCGACCTTATCAATATATTATTTTAACCTGACATTTAATAACTAACAAAATCGTTAATAATAATAATAATAATAACAATAATAATAATAATAATAATAATAATAATTTACATCATTATACAAAGGTCAAAAATTTTACCTGTAATTACTGTGAGGATAATTTACCTGTTTGAGAGTGATTTTGTTGTAATGGTCGTTTGACTCAAATTGGGTTGTTAAAGGACAATGTGGGAGTAATTTAACCCGAGGCGGATTAAGGTGTTAGGTGGATAGAGTGAGGTGGGTGGGGTGGATAGTGGGGTGAGGTGGGGCGGGGTGGATAGTGGTGAGGTGGATAGAGGCGTGAGATGGATAGAGGTGTGAGATGGATAGAGGCGGGACGCGTTATAATGCCTCGGGAAATAAAAACAAAAATAGCGTCCCAACCTGAGAGAGAGAGAGAGAGAGAGAGAGAGAGAGAGAGAGAGAGAGAGAGAGAGAGAGAGAGAGACTAGCTTCAGTAATACATTTGAACAACAAAGATTAATGCGAATGACGTCATCAACAAGGCAGACTCCCCATCCCCCCCCACACCACTCCACTCATATTTTTGGAGAGTAGGGGTAGTGGAGTGGGGAAGGAGAGGGGGGGGGGGGTAGCAGCGTATCCCTCACTCCCACTCTCATACCTAGACTTCATCCCTCTCTCTCTCACCACCACCACCATCACCGCCAACACTCCTCCATCACCGCCAACACTCCTCCACCATCACCAACACTTCCCCCACTTTCAACAACCAAAACCTCCACCTTTCCCCACCGTCTCAACCCCCCCTCCCCACCCCCCCCCCCCCACCACCACCACCACCACCACACCCCTCACAGTCTCAGTACCCCCCCTCCCTCACCTCACCCCACGCCCCCCCCCCCCCCCCCCCCAACAGCAGCAGCAATAACAGGGAACAAAAATTTATGACTTTCATGTGTACTCTCCGGGTGTTGGCGCTGGACCGTGGCTGGCTGGGTGGCTGGGTGGGTGGGTGGGGTGGGTGGCTAGGGTGGGTGGCTGGCTAGGGGGGGGGGGTGGGTCTTCTTGTCTTGCCTATCCCGTCTACTCCCGTCACTATAGCGTATACGGCGGAAACACTACAGTGGATTAGTCCTGTTTACACCCATCCCTTATCGTTTCTATATCCGTCCCAGCGTTAATGATGTTGTTTGGTAATTTGTTTCACGTATCAACTACCCTATTTCCAAATTTAGTTTTTACCTATTTCGTGCCTATATCTAAATGTGACCTAATTTTAAAACCATCGCTACGAGTTCGTTCCTGCTTTATGGTATACTCTGCTGTGGTATTTGTTACTGTTTTTGTGAGTATTTTTAACTGTGTCTATGTAAAGTTGAATCATCCCTAAACTACTGGAAGAGATATAACCACAAACAGTTCATACCCCCATAAATGAGCTACAATTCCTTTCTGGCGTCTAAATTATATTGTACAGAAGTAAACATGGATATAGAAATCATAACCGCTACTAAAATTATCCCTCTCAGTATCACAACAATATAACCAAGAGAACAGATGGTGTGGTGTAAGTGAGGAACAATTGAGGTATCCAAACCCATCTGATACGGTGTAGAGAAAGTAACTTGGTATGTAGTTCAAGAATCAAAGGCCAGAAAGGATAGAAATCGTTTACGAGGCGAGGATATTGTTTCTCAGTCCACACACACACACACACACACACACACACACACACGTTAGAAATATATATTCTCTCCACCAACACGGCCGTCGGAGGTGATAGATTGCTTACAGAGGCTTAACAACAGGCCGCTGTCATCCTTGATCCTATATAAGCATACTGGTAAATGATGTTCATCTCTTAATAACATTCGAAATTTATTTATAATCCACATTTTAAACCAGGGGTTCTCAACCGGGGGGGAATTTCCCCCCCTCGGGTTTTCAGGGGGGGGAAAACTGATACTAATATGGAAAAAATAAAGGATTTTCAGTATTATATGCATAGTATTTGGAATGCACTTTTTGAGGCAGACAATCTTGGAAAGGAGGGGGAATGACATTCTGACATATGGTGAAAGGGGTTTATGGGGCAAAAAAGGTTGAGAACCACTGTTTTAAACAGTAGAAGAAAGACATACAGACATAGACACAATATCTTCCTAAATATTTGACTTCATAATACACGATTAAGTTTGATACAGTAATTTATATACATCACAGGCTAATGAGTTGGGTTGCGTAGATGATCATAGTTGTAAATGATGCATCGAGACCTTTAATGTGTGTGTGTGTGTGTGTGTGTGTGTCAGTGAGATGCTAGCAAGGAATTTGGTAGAGTAAAATGCAGTTAGTCTTCAGGAACACTCAACAAAGACCAGTACACCATAGCCTAACACTGTATTCATTAAAGTAGAAATATACTGAATCATCATCTTATTTATTCTTTATACTACTGAGTTAATTTTATTCTTAATTAGGGATGATTATGGTTGTTGCTACAGGTATATAATTCACATCTATTCTAACACAATTAAGATATAGTTAACATCACTTTGTTGTCTTGCAGAGGCTGGGTAACAACGTAAAATGTCTCAGGGGCCAAGTACAAGAACTGCCGTCGTGTGCACAATGATATGGTCTCCCGGCGGTCGTAGGAGATGTCATTTATAACACAAGTAAAACACAATAATTAAGGATCGTTTAACAGGATTCATTACGTAATATCTATCAAACTCGATGGCTGCTGTGTCGACATTTACCGACTTGGGACATCTTATATAACTACTGTTAATAGATAATACCTATTAACCGTAGAGATAAACTCACTAACATAAGAAAAATTGTCAAATGAAATTGTTCTTGAGATTATGTCGCCCTGTATACTCGGTGATGGACTTTGATCAAATTAATGTGTGACAAAACTTTAAATAAATCGACTTGTGTTAACATATTTACACAGGTACACAATGTTAACTATAAGGACGAGGTTTTAGATAATCTTTAAAGTTAATAACGTTTTAATCTCCCAATGAACTTAGGCGATACTTAGTGTACATCATAAGAGGACTGATGCCTTTGATGACATACTGATTAATACAACGAAACAAGACGTATCAGTGCTTCTAGCTTCCAAGGTAGAGGGAGCTTCGTGAGGTCTGTTCCTTCTGTGACATAACCTAACCTAACCTAACCTAACCAAACGCTAACCTAACCTAACGCTAACCTAACCTAACCCTAACCTAACCTAACCTAACCTAACGCTAACCTAACCTAACCTAACCTAACGCTAACCTAACCTAACGCTAACCTAACCTAACCTAACGCTAACCTAACCTAACCTAACCAAACGCTAACCTAACCTAACGCTAACCTAACCTAACGCTAACCTAACCTAACGCTAACCTAACCTAACCTAACCTAACCTAACGCTAACCAGCAGGTGTATGTGTGTGTGTGCGTGTGTGTGTGTGTATGTGCATGATATTACAGACAGACAAGCGAAGGTAATGTATAAACCCTCAGATCCAAACAGATGAAGTGAGGGGATTAAACTTGTGACTGAACTGAAAAATAATAATAATAATAATAATAATAACACCATCTATTTGTCACAGTCTGGTTAGAAGACAGAGACTCGAACATCCAATTGTCATTTTGTGGACAGGAAAGTTACACAGTTATTATTATTATTATTATTATTATTATTATTATTATTATTATCACCATTATTATTATTATTACTGTTGTTGTTATTGTTATTATTACGACACTTATTACTAGTACAGGTAAAAATATGAGAATTACTGTTATTACCATTAATACTATTACACTCGTTAAAATCCTTACTTACTGTTAATGACACGGCTGCTACAACCAAGACTTCTATTTCATTACTGTTACTGTTGTTACTGTTGTTACTGTTGTTGCTGTTACAACTTTCACTATGGTGCTCTGGTAATGACACTGTTTTAATGACGGTGACGCATTTGTACCTTGATAATGGTGCTGTGGTAATGATGATGACGTCACTGCTGTGGTAATAATGATGACGTCACTATGCCGTGGTTAATGATATGACGTCATTGTACCGTGGTAATGATGATAACGTCACAATGCTATGGTAACGATGACGTAATAACAATCCCCAATTAACAATAGACATAAACATTTATCACCGACAAAATCAACTTCAGACACATGAGTGGATATGAATTTTACATAAACCAACATGAAAAAAAAATAAAACTAGCCCCCTCCCAAAATGTGTTTAACAGGTGTGTAAAATAATTAAAACAGGCGGTTCTTAATGACGATATACACCTGTTGAGAAAAAAACACTAAAGGTGATTGATGTTTGGATGTTTACCTTAACATTATAACATTAACTAAACACAAATATGGAAGCTAAGACTATAAAAAAAATAAATAAGACTGAAAAAATAAAAAAAATAATTAATTCTAGCAATGTATATAAAAAGTGAATACGTAGGTTAAAATGAAGAATAATTAGATGAAAGAAAAGATACCACGTCAGGAATGAGATTTGTGTTGACGTTAGTTGGTCCGCCTGTAGCAATACCTCGAACACGGGTCAATAATGGCTGATAAATAAACACATTCTCGTACATGATATATTGATAATTAATTAATCATATTCCACCTTTTGCTCAGAACTACAGGTATGGTTATTATATTCAATCATGTCTGTATGTCTGTCTGTCTGTAAAATAACTCGAGAATGGGGTGGGGTAGGGTAGGTTAGGTTAGGTTAGGTTTTCAAATTATGCCAAACTTGACTAAATATTATCATGGTGATAGGATAGTTTGGGGTTAAAGAAAACGATGATATGAGACAAATTTCAGCAGTGACGACAATAAAATAACAGCATTACGAGTTTGTTCTTTACCCCGCCATGTGTTTAAGAGATCCCAGATAAGAATAGATTTAGAATGACAGTTTTAAATTTGCATATACAGTATTAAGGAATAAGAAATGCTTTTATCAAACTTGTTTACGAAAATTGGTAATATTTCTTGCGCTTACATGTAAAACCAACGACAGAAAGACTACCCTGGATGAACCACTCAAGGACATGACAATTTCGACGCCGCATAGAATATTGAGCTGCTTACCGACTGCTCTAGTAAGGTTAAAGTTGTTTTGTTGAAAGTTAAAACCTTTCTCGTGAGGTAAAAATAAAATATATAACTCACTTTCAACATATTTATTATTATTTATCTTATAAGGGAAGATAATAATTTACGTAAGGCAACAAATTCTAAAATATAATAAGAATATATTGAAGGGTAAATTATGTTAAAAACTTTTCCACGTCCG
Organism: Homarus gammarus; assembly: GCA_958450375.1. Classification (NCBI taxonomy): domain Eukaryota; kingdom Metazoa; phylum Arthropoda; class Malacostraca; order Decapoda; family Nephropidae; genus Homarus; species Homarus gammarus. Next base: position 1,237,083 of record CAUDMG010001635.1, on the reverse strand, counting down.
GTAATCAAATTGACGACGATGTCCTTTGAGAAGCTTCCGTTACCATGATGACACACACACACACACACACACACAGTAAAGGGAGATGTGCCCAGCAGTGATTGTTGTGATGTGCTCGGTATAATGTATGATAATAAGAGAGAAATTAATAAGCAGAAAAGTTTAAATTTTGATAAATATAGAAAAACAAAAACCTGCCATTTTAAAAGAATATCGTTCATGTGTAAGTAAATGTTAAGGTTTCGTTATAAATAAGACTCAGGTATTACAAGATTAACATTATTAACATTATCTTATTTTCTGATAAACTTATAGGTAAATAAATGGTAGATTATGATGAGTTAGTATCAAGTAAACCAGTATAGTGAGTTTACCTATAGTGCAGTATAGTGACCTTACCGTTACTAGTTAACATCAAAAATATTAATTCTGTTTCATAAATGTGTATGAACGTATAAACAAAGTAAATTGGAAAAATAAATAATCCGTCATTTTAAACATCTCCAAGCAGCATCATTTTACAATTCAATGAAGAAAATTGCCTTAACCGTCTCAGGCTGCCAGGGAAAGTTGACTGAAACCTGAATTTGTTTCCAATCACTACACGTGTGTCCGAGTTTAAGGCGACGGTAAGATGCTTCAAGACTTTGGGTAATTTGAGATATTTATCAACTTTATTTCCATTTGATCTATACACACCACCAAGCTTCAGTAACTAACTATAATATTTCCTAACATACTCAAGAATTAGTTGACAATAAGACATATAATTTTCATCCTTAAAGTTCAGTTGTTGTTAAAGATAATTATGTGTGTATAAAATAGCGTTTGTAAAGTATAATAATAATAAAAGTTTTCAGAGTTATCGTCACTATGATCCAGTAAAAGTATAATAAACAGTTTGAAGATGTTATTATAATGTATATTTTCCAACACTCGACAAGAGATGACGCTTCCTCTACTCTACACTATTCTCAGCCTCGTCACTACATTCAACTTTACAACATTAATCTACAGAAAGAATGTTAATAGCTACATAAAAAACAGCAAAACTATTAAACAAAAATACATATTAAGAGTTTCTGTATATAAAGACAAAGCCCTTCTACTAAATGACAAAAATACTACCACTCAACATAACAATATAACGTAAAAACATGCAAGTGTGTTCCTATGACCGTAACAACATATAACTGAAATGTCAAGAAGTGCGCCATGTAAAGCCCAGAACCTCCATCATCATCTCCAGGAAATGCTCTTTCAAACTACTTATATTGAAAGAGGGAATAAAACACATTTGCCAGAGCATGAAAGTAAGATTTGCCTGAAATCACTTGACGGGTGATGCTTTTGACGCAGTATAGTTTTTGTGTTGCCAGTAGAAGGGTGCCACGTTTAAACCTCACGGATGGTCACTATTGTTAAGGTGGTACTGGTGTTGTGACGGTGATGGTGAGGTGTTGATGGTGTGGTAATAATGACGTTACGCATAATAATTGAATGGTAATAATGACGCTGAGTTAATAACACTGTGATAAAGGTACAACAGTGGTGAGAACAACAGCTGCAGTAATTGAACGTAACTTTTGTTGAAGGGAAAGGCGTCATCTTTGTTCCTCTCAATATCATTTGCAGGAAAAAAATTAATACTCATTCATATAAACGTTAAAAACTGTAAATTATGATAAACCGCTATTGAGGTGGTATTGACGTCACCCAAAAAAGAAATAGCTATTGCTGCCTTAACTAACTTGTGCTTCTTTTTCATGGGTGACATTTAGACATAATTACTAGTTGTTATTTACCAATTGTGTGATCTAGAAATATTCCTGTTCAATACCGGTAAATTTTTATAACACCTATAGAGGCTCTTTCTTAACATATACAGTAACCTCTGTCAATGGCTTATTTTTATTAATATATTTTTTCTGGTTCCTTTGTTTAATTTCCATTGGATCATTAATTACTCTCAATGGCCCGATTGAATTTTTTTTTTTTTAATATTTCAAATTAAAAAAAAAATAATTCGTGTACGATGTGGTCTTATTGTTTATCCTGTTGACAAATTAATAATCATCTGTGTTGTAAATGTTTAAAATTTGACTTCATATCTGTTGTTTACATTCACGGGAATTGAAGTTGTATTGTGGCGATACATAAGAGTAACAAATAAACAAATAAAAATAAACAATGAAACAAACAATAAACAACAAAACATAGAGACTTGTTTACATAGAGATAATACTATACGTCTCCCTCCATTCACTTTATAAGAGCATACTGTAGTCTTCACGAGAGAATGTTCTTCACGCCCACACACACACACACAATGGTTACTCTAGCCTTCCTCCTGACACTCACTTGAGGCTCATGAGTATGTCTGTCAGTCTGTTAGTCGGGGTGAATTTTAGACTGACTGCCCGACTTACTGAGCATCACTTGTACGAACGTGGTGGCAGAAATGGAAACCGATTTTGAAGATTATTCGTCGCCTGTGTTAGATTCTATACGTCTGCGGTGGCTAAGTGGATAAAAGGGTTCACTTCCTGTCCTTAGGGTCCCTGGTTTGATCCTGGAACATTTTCAATCCATCAATTTATAAATGATTACCTACGAGTTACTTAAACTTTCACCTCTGTACAAAACACATCTCGATTGGCTGAATTATACAAGTGTGTCAGCACCATTCCCATCTGATTCCTTCCCCCATTACCGGATCAGAAATATTTTCCCCATAATAAATTACTACCATATAACTTTAACATTAACTAAATTCAACCATCTCACTAAATTTCTCTGTTTTTTGGAATTTTAGCGATTTTTTTTTTAAGTAATAATAAATGTTAGTGACTCGCTGACAGGAAAAAAAATTATATTTATTAATTTATCTCTGTGGACATTAGTGGAATTGTGAGAAGAGTTATGTTGTTATATGGAGAGGAGAAAGTGGGGGGACTAGAGTCATTATTTATTATCATGGTTAAATTTACCATTGAAGCCGCCCTGTTGTGGAGCCTCGACGGAGTATATTATTTACGCTATCATTATGAGAGTAGACCACACACACACACACACACACACACGCACGCACACACACACACACACACAAGCTGATCACATATGTTGATAATGACGAAAAATGTAAAAAATAAATAAAATAAAATTATACAGGATAAAAAAAGACGCGAAATCAGCTGTTAATTCCAAATAGGCTTCCAATAACACAAGAGATGGCGAAACACTTGATCAAATTTTACTACTGAATTCACGGACACCACAACACCCTCAAGCTGTAGTTGTAGATATATATAACACACCACAACATCCAGCAGGGTTATGATGTAGAGTACAACTGTTATAACCAGGTCTCAGTATATGTTTGTAAAAAAAAAATACTTAAAACCTCAGGAGCATTTAAGGAAGTGAAGCACCTTGAACCTTAGGGGGAAGGAGCAGAAAGCCAGGGGGAAGGGGCAGAAAGCCAGGGGGAAGGGGCAAAAAGCCAGGGGGAAGGGGTAGAATGCCAGGGGGAAGGGGCAGAAGGCCAGGGGGAAGGGGTAGAAGGCCAGGGGGAAGGGGCAGAAGGCCAGGGGGAAGGGGTAGAAGGCCAGGGGGAAGGGCCAGAAGGCCAGGGGGAAGGGGTAGAATGCCAGGGGGAAGGGGCAGAAGGCCAGGGGGAAGGGGTAGAAGGCCAGGGGGAAGGGGCAGAAGGCCAGGGGGAAGGGGCAGAAGGCCAGGGGGAAGGGGCAGAAGGCCAGGGGGAAGGGGCAGAAGGCCAGGGGGAAGGGGCAGAAAGCCAGGGGGAAGGGGCAAAAAGCCAGGGGGAAGGGGTAGAATGCCAGGGGGAAGGGGCAGAAGGCCAGGGGGAAGGGGTAGAAGGCCAGGGGGAAGGGGCAGAAAGCCAGGGGGAAGGGGCAGAAAGCCAGGGGGAAGGGGCAAAAAGCCAGGGGGAAGGGGTAGAATGCCAGGGGGAAGGGGCAGAAGGCCAGGGGGAAGGGGTAGAAGGCCAGGGGGAAGGGGCAGAAGGACAGGGGGAAGGGGTAGAATGCCAGGGGGAAGGGGCAGAAGGCCAGGGGGAAGAGGCAGAAGGTCAGGGGGAAGGGGCAGAAAGCCAGGGGGAAGGGGCAGAAAGCCAGGGGGAAGGGGCAAAAAGCCAGGGGGAAGGGGTAGAATGCCAGGGGGAAGGGGCAGAAGGCCAGGGGGAAGGGGTAGAAGGCCAGGGGGAAGGGGCAGAAGGCCAGGGGGAAGGGGTAGAAGGCCAGGGGGAAGGGGCAGAAGGCCAGGGGGAAGGGGAAGAAGGCCAGGGGGAAAAGCCAGAAGGTCAGGGGGAAGGGGAAGAAGGCCAGGGGGAAAAGCCAGAAGGTCAGGGGGAAGGGGAAGAAGGCCAGGGGGAAAAGCCAGAAGGTCAGGGGGAAGGGGAAGGCGGCCAGGGGGAAGGGGGTGCAGAAGGAGGAGGAGGGGGAGACCTTACCCACAACAAACAGGTTTTCTAATTTTTCTAATTTACTCTTTTATAGAAACATCCATAAACATTATTTTTTTTTTAGCTTTCACTTAAAACTTTACACAAGATAGATACTAGTCCAATGTTTATTAAGAAGTTATGTTTATAGAGAATATTGTAGGTTATAATAATTAAAGGAGGGGTTTGACCTTTGACCTCACCTCCCTCACACAAGCAAGCTGAAGTCAGTCTCTCTCTCTCTCTCTCTCTCTCCTACATAAATTCTAGTTCTCTCCTGCAGTCTCTCTAATTCCATTACGCAAAAGTCACACACACACACACACACACACACACACACACACACACACACACAGTCTCTCCCTCCCACACACACACACACACACACAGTCTCTCCCTCCCACACACACACACACACACACACACACACACACAGTCTCTCCCTCCCACACACACACACACACACACACACACACACCCACACACACACACACACACACACACACAGTCTCTCTCTCCCACATTCTATATTATGTCTCTAACCTCTGACTACCACATTGTTTTCCTTCTCCAATAGTCTCCCGTTTTCTCTCCTACTATCTCTCACAGTCTCTACCTCTTCCCGTTTTCAGTTGTCTCTCTCTCTCGTATCCTACAGTCTTTCTCTCCATCTCTCGCTGTATATCTAACCTCTCCCTTCGTAGTCTCTCAGTCTCTCACCGTCTCTCAGTCTCCCACCTATCTCTCAGTCTCCCACCTGTCTCTCAGTCTCTCACCTGTCTCTCAGTCTCCCACCGTCTCTCAGTCTCCCTGGTCTCTCAGTCTCCCCGGTCTCTCAGTCTCTCTCCTTCACCTGTCTACCTAATTAAATTTTCAAGTAATAATAGCAACAGAAAAGCCCTCAAAGGAAAGCTTAGGTGGTGCAGCATCAACACCTGTGGCGGGGGAAAAGGCTACAAGTGGCAGGGGATGGCAGGGAGGGAGTGGCAGGGAAACAGGGAGGGAGTGGCAGGGGATGGCAGGGAGGGAGTGGCAGGGAAACAGGGAGGGAGTGGCAGGGAAACAGGGAGGGAGTGGCAGGGAAAATATAGGGAAGAGAAAGAGAGAGAGAGAGAGAGAGAGAGAGAGAGAGAGAGAGAGAGAGAGAGAGAGAGAGAGATGTATTCCACTATACACCCCACACTACACTCCCCACACTATACACCCTACACTATACACCCCACACTATACACCCCACATTATACACCCCACATTATACTCCCCACACTATACACCCCACACTATACTCCCCACACTATACACCCCACACTATACACCCCACACTATACTCCCCACACTCCCAGCAGGCTCTCTTACGTATGGTGTTGTGTAGCTAAATGAGATTACCTTATAATGCTTAACAGGATCCAGACACAGTTAGCCTCCTTGCTGCCTGGGTATTGTGTGGTATGGTGGTGGTGTTGTGGTGTGGTGGTGGTGTTGTGTTGTGGTGAAGGATGGTGTTGTGTTGTGGTGTAGGATGGTGTTGTGTTGTGGTGTAGGAGGGTGTTGGGTGGTGCTGTGTGGTGTTGTGGTGAAGGATGGTGTTGTGTTGTGGTGTAGGAGGGTGTTGGGTGGTGCTGTGTGGTGTTGTGGTGAAGGATGGTGTTGTGTTGTGGTGTAGGATGGTGTTGTGTTGTGGTGAAGGATGGTGTTGTGTTGTGGTGAAGGATGGTGTTGTGTTGTGGTGTAGGAGGGTGTTGGGTGGTGCTGTGTGGTGTTGTGGTGAAGGATGGTGTTGTGTTGTGGTGAAGGATGGTGTTGTGTTGTGGTGTAGGAGGGTGTTGGGTGGTGCTGTGTGGTGTTGTGGTGAAGGATGGTGTTGTGTTGTGGTGTAGGAGGGTGTTGGGTGGTGCTGTGTGGTGTTGTGGTGAAGGATGGTGTTGTGTTGTGGTGTAGGAAGGTGTTGGGTGGTGCTGTGTGGTGTTGTGGTGAAGGATGGTGTTGTGTTGTGGTGAAGGATGGTGTTGGGTGGTGCTGTGTGGTGTAGGATGGTGTTGTGTTGTGGTGTAGGAGGGTGCTGTGTGGTGTTGTGGTGAAGGATGGTGTTGTGTTGTGGTGAAGGAGGGTGTTGGGTGGTGCTGTGTGGTGTTGTGGTGTGGTGTAGGAGGGTGTTGGGTGGTGCTGTGTGGTGTTGCTCTTTGATGTTGTTGTGGTGTTGTGTATTGTGGTGTTGTTTTGGCTTTAATTGTTTACATTCTGTGATGTTTTACTGCATTATGTCTCAGTTTAGGTTAGGTCAGGTCAAGTCAGGTCAGGTTAGGTTAGGTCAGGTCAGGTTAGGTTAGGTTAGATTAGGTTAGGTTAGGTCAGGTCAGGTCAGGTTAGGTCAGGTCAGGTTAGGTTAGGTTAGATTAGGTTAGGTTAGGTCAGGTCAGGTTAGGTTAGGTTAGATTAGGTTAGGTTAGGTCAGGTCAGGTCAGGTTAGGTTAGGTCAGGTTAGGTTAGATTAGCCTAGGTCAGGTCAGGTTAGGTTAGGTCAGGTTAGCCTAGGTAAGGTAAGGTCAGGTCAGGCCAGGCTAGGTTAGGTTAGATTAGGTTAGATTAGGTTAACAACAAAATTAATAACAACCATAAAATTAATGATAATAATACTAATAATAATAATAATAGCAATAATAAAGTAAAATATTGTCGTAGAAAACATCAGATAAATACAATAGAACAATGTGTTATGCTCGTATATGACATCACTAACATGGCGGCTCTCACTAGAAAAGTTATATATATTTTTTTTATATTTTTTACGTATCAACACACCTTGTTTACACCTCCATGTTACCTGATCTGATACCTGTGCTGCTGGCTGTTATATTTAGCCTCGACTTCTGTTCTCAGGGTGCAAAGGCTCCCTCAGTCGACCCAGCTGTAGCCAGACACCTTTATTAGGGAAGTGAAGACAGTTGAGTGTACAGTATGTATGTATGTATGTATGTATGTATGTATGTATGTATGTAACTTAGTCTACTGTAATCGTTGTATCCACACTGTCTCAAGCGGATATGTCGGGGCTATGGGATCCACTTCGACTTGTTATTGTACGTTAAGTATGGAGGTATCAACCCAAGCTCTCACCCACTGTAACCTGACCTAGCCTGGCCTGGCCTGACCTGACCTGACCTGACCTGACCTGACCAGTGTTTATGGTTTACACAAATGTTTAAAATATCGTTGTGATTTACTCTGTGTGTGTGTGTGTGTGTGTGTGTGTGTGTGTGTGTGTGTGTGTGTGTGTGAGTTATGGAACACATGCAGTAACTTGCACCTCTTGGAGAACACACACACACACACACACACACACACACACACACACACACACACACACTAGTTAATGTTGTAATTATGCCTTTAAATTATTCCATTCCTTCTCTCTCTTTGTTCACAGAGTCGAGTACAGGTGTATACTGATTACCACATATACCTGGACTACACCTGCTGGACAAAACTAATAAACTATTTACACCTGTTCTACCTACACCTAATATTCAGGAAGTCAGGTAGGTAGCCAGGTAGACCAGCCACTTATTAATACACCTGTTCATAATACAACTATACCCAGGCCAGTATTACTCCCCCAAAGGTATACACAAAGACACATACACAATTATACACTGCCTACATTCATTCAGGTTCGCATGGTGAATAACACTCCTTTGAAGAAATACAACCATATATAAAAATTATCAATGAAAACTACAAAAAATACACACATTTTTACTTAAAACTACAGAAAATTCACCATTATGATGGACTGAAAACTACAAAAATACACAAATGATGACTGAAACCTACAAAAAACACACAAATGATGGACTGAAAACTACAAAAAACACACAAATGATGGACTTAAAACTACAAAAAATACACAGAAATGATGGACTAAAAACTACAGAAATTACACACGAATGGTGGACTGAAAACTACAAAAAAACACCCAAATAATTACTGAAAACTACAAAAAAAAAAATCCTAAATTAACATTGAAAATTATACAGCGGATTCAAACGTCATTATATTCTTTCACTTGACATCAATTATAAGGTAGAGTTCACAATAGACTCTACCAAAAGCTGTAATTATTGTCCCGGCTTAAACCAGCCAACAAACGAACGTAGCCTCAATTACAAGATCTGTTTATCGTAACCAATCTTTGCGAACACTGGAGAGATACGCTGACCACGAGAACTGGGTCACATGATTATATTTAGTTAAGTGGTTTATCTGACTGTTTTAACTGGTTCACCTAACTGTCGCACTCTTGGAAGATACGACTGTTGGGGGGAGATGCTAAAACACAGTCACCAAGTGTAGGTTAGGTTAGGTTATTGATCACGTCATTGAAAGACTTGTATAGACGGAATCCGGTCATTTTGCCCACACTATGGAGTCGGTTCGCCCACAAATCATTTAACTTACATTTAGAGATGATTCACCAAATTACCTGCGTAAATTGATGGCCCTTCCATTTCTGCCGGAGTGAGAAATAGTTCCGATATTCGAAAGTCTCCAGCGCCAAGATACCACGACCCCACTACAAACTATGGTAGATTATATATATCAAGAACATGGATCCACAGCTCGGCCACCACCCAGCTGGTGTGTTATCAACCGTGTGTTCCAATAATAACACTGAAGAATGGGAGACAGGCTGAATAAACGGGCTGCCGGAAGATGCTACCCTCAGTTTTACCTGCGTGTTAACCTTCTCCACAATGAGACCAGATTAACCTCTGTGCTGAAAGGTATCATAAAAGAACCTCCAAAGGATCCAGTTAATAAAGTATAGGGAGTTGCAGGTCAAAATATTCGCTCTTTGGGACGAATACTTGAGGTACGAGAGGTCAATGTGCTAACTTGAGAGAGCTTAAGCCCGTCTCAATGGACCAGTCAGCAGCTGATATGTGACCAAACACCCTGAATCCACTCTGTGTTACTCCTGTGATTGTCATTATTATCTAGTACATGGATAACATAAATACAACTTGACAAAGTGTGGGCGAATTGACCGTAAAACGTATAGACGAACTACAAATTAAAACAAAAATAATAATAATCGTGTTGCTGATCATCGATGTTATATAACTTGGCAACACCGTTTTTGTCATTTAACAGGGAGACTATTAACATGATAAACGAGTTAATATCACTACTGTTTCATAACATACATTATTATTTTACTCATCGTTAAATTGGATACAACAAAATGTATATACAGTCAGACAAACTTTTATGTTTTTGTTAATGGATTTATTAATGTATTTGTTTACTTCTGAATGTAAGGCTGACGATTACCTCAGGTCAGGTAAGGTTAGGTGGGGTGTGGTTAGGTTAGGCTAGGCTAGGCTAGGCTAGGTGGGGTTAGGTGATAAATAAAGACCTTTACTACCATGGCCACTCACTTATCCCGACTCACACTCTCACTTATCCCGACTCAACCGTTCCCTTATTAACTTTCCCCGATTCATTTATTCGGTGTATCTGACTCTTGTGTTATATAATTAATTGTAAATAATAATAATCTCTATTTTTGGGGTCTCGAGAAAATTCAAACTTGTCTGTGTGTGTGTGTGTGTGTGTGTGTGTGTGTGTGTGTGTAATAATAATAATAATAATAATAAACGGTTTATTAATAGAGTTGAAGCCGGTGGCTGAAAATATACAGACTTACATTTGATTTAGACATAATGATATAATATGAATTGAATACATTTACAGGGCTGTACAGTACATAAATCAGGAGTTGTTTATTATTTTAACAATAGATGGGATGGTGCTGTTGTCATATCTATCGGTGCAGGCTCTTATGGGCTGAATTTTGTTGTAGTGGCGGACTGCGCGAGTTGGGTGGGGGGCTGCAGGTGGCAGGAGGTGGCGATGACGAGGATGGTGCAGTAGTCCACGGCCAAACCTTTCCATTGCTTGGTGGTGGAGGTCACTGAGGGATGGCATTTTCAGGGTGGAGAGAGCGTTGGTGTAACCGGAGTATTCTGCGCCGAGCATGATTCTGCAGGCCCTTTTCTGTACCTTCTCTAGCCGACGTTGTTGGGTGGAGTTGAGAGAAGACGACCAGGCTGGTGACGCATACGTTAGTTTGGGGAGAATAAAGGCGTTGTAGATGGTCCTCAGCTCTGGCGTGGGAGTCCCAAGTGACCTAAGTCGTCGTAGCATGTAGAGACGGTACGAGGCTGCCTTGACTGTGTTATTTACATGGGCCTTCCAGTCAAGTTTGTTGTCTATAGTTACACCCAGGGGTTTGGCAGACTGCACCAGCTGGAGAGGATGGGCACCCACTGTGACTGCTGGAGCTTGCACTGGAGTGGTGGCGGTATTGATGTGCATGACTACGGTTTTGGTGTGGTTGATGGTGACCTTGTTCTCCGTAGTCCATGCCTGTAGCCTGTCCAGGGTGCCTTGTAGCGATGAGTAGTCTGGTGCGGTGTTGTCCACTGAAACCCCCACAGTGCAGTCATCCATGTACTTCCACGTGTGAGGAGTGTCCGATAGAGCGTCGTTGATCAGGATAAGGAAGCACAGTGGTCCCATCTTGGTCCCCTGGGGAACACCGCAGGTGAGGTGTTGGAATGTGGAGACAGAGCCCTGATACCTCACTGCCTGGCGACGTCCACTCAAGAAATCAGTGAGCCATGAGACCAGGTTGGTGGGCAACCCTAGTGCAATAGCCTTGTTGATAACAGTGCAGTGATCAACACGGTCAAAGGTCTTCCTGAAGTCCACAAGGGCAACGGCCAGTGATGTCTTACGTTTCTGCAAGTTTTTGTGCAGAAAATCCAGAAAGCTCACCAAGCAGTGTGTGTGTGTGTGTGTGTGTGTGTGTGTGTGTGTGTGTGTGTGTTGTACGTGAAATAGTCCAATATTCGTAGTCATTAGCGTGTTCTATTGACATAAACCTAGAGCCTCGTACTGGCCATCAAGTATTTTCAACTTGTTATAACTACAACAATGAAACCTAACCTAACCTAACCCACAAACACGTAAGATAAGTTTAAATTTACTTGTACAAAATTAGAAACTTTCGCCGAAATTTCACGCATTTTTTGTTGGATCTTAACAGGAAAGGCAGAAAATTTATCCTGTTCGACAAAAAGTTCAGTTTCTCATTAGTGTTTTTAGTCGCCAAGGCACAGTTAAACCCCGCGACAAATAGTAGAATGGTTGACAACAGAACGAAGACCACACTGCACTCACCGCCTTCACAGGATGTATATTGAAACGCAGGTGGGTAGTAAGGTCTTGTAGTGTGCAGCAGGAGACAGCAGAGTTGATGTTGATCCTTTATCTCAATGAACAAGAGTTTAATCTTCGCTCCTCTGAACAACACAGATGGGAGAGTAGACGTAACACAGTTGAGTTCCGTTTTCTATGAGGGATCACTTTTAAAAAACAGTTTGAGAGGATATACTGTCATAGGCTTTTATATTTTCCCTTTTATTTGTGTCTCATTCTAGCGTTTTTTAACCTTGATGATTGACTATACTCTACAGAACATAATATTCACCAAGGAGAACCACCAACCATCACAACAAAATACAACACGGAGAGACGGACAAGACATGACCCTGGGTTGATAAACTAACTCAGGGCAGCGTGGTACCGTGTGTTATATTTCTCCAGTCTTGTTATTGGGATTAATCTAATACAATGTGACACACGAGGATGAAATATTTTACTGCAGCTTTATTTGCAAGACTATCTGGAGCAGAAATTTGGTAATATCGCCCGGGTTCTTTTCTTCTGGGATGTACCGGCGCGGCGGGGAGGGCGGGGGGCGGAAGAATACAGAGTTCGCTCTTATTTTCGTTGGTAAAGTGCTGTCAGCCCCATAATTCAGTACCCAGCTTCGCCCATAAACTCACAACAACATTCCTCTTGCTGTGAGACTTGCCAAATCATGAAATATGATTATACCAATAACCTGAGCAACTTTGAACTGGAGTAACAGCCTAATCACATTACTCGGAACATCAGTCGCAGTCCCACACGTCTGGCAGAGCTGTATGTTGTACCAGCTTTGTATTGCCGCGCCTAAATCGAAGATGGAATGACGATATGAACGACGTTGTGAGTGCATCGTTGTAATGACTTGATCAGCGTTTAAGATTGTGTTGAATGAAACTTTACTCTTAGATTTTTTTGGAGTTTAATCTTGAAGAACCTGATCGTAAGCGTTGGTTTGTATTAGGAAACTCGATGAGAAGAATTATAAATGTTGATAATTCGTCTGATATATATTTTTTACCTTATGATTATTGTCGTCGAAAACAGATCTCCCGCCACACTTCTCTTAACGCCTACAGTCATAACGTTTTTTTTTTTTTGTCCCCGTAACAGCACAGGAGGAGGAAGGCGAGTGATTTACCACCAGTAATACATCCACTGTTTGCATAAATAACTAATGTAAACAAACTGTAAACATAAGTAATTCCCCCCACACGTCTTGTAAATTAACCATTATCTCGAGTGACAATTTACTCGCTAAAGTCGACGCAGTTTTTGTTAACCCACATGAGAGGCGGGAACACGCGGGTCTAAAGATGGGAAGTATACCTGACGACAAACGTTCACACCTTCAGATCAACTCACCTGTTAATCCTGAACACTCACCAAACCTCCATGGTAAACTAAGCCACACGGACGCCTTAAAAAGATCACACTAGAGCCTTGAGAGGTTAGGTGAGGGAAAGAACCGTGACGACAGAATGAGTAATACCTATATCAGTATTGTGATATAAACATGATTAATTATGAAGCTTAGTGGTACACCTTGACGATATAAGCTTTCAAATAACCGTGGCAAGGTAGTGTAGTGTAAACCGTGGCAAGGTAGTGTGGTGTAAACCGTGGCAAGGTAGTGTAGTGTAAACCGTGGCAAGGTAGTGAAGTGTAAACCGTGGCAAGGTAGTGTAGTGTAAACCGTGGCAAGGTAGTGTGGTGTAAACCGTGGCAAGGTAGTGTAGTGTAAACCGTGGCAAGGTAGTGTAGTGTAAACCGTGGCAAGGTAGTGAAGTGTAAACCGTGGCAAGGTAGTGTAGTGTAAACCGTGGCAAGGTAGTGTAGTGTAAACCGTGGCAAGGTAGTGAAGTGTAAACCGTGGCAAGGTAGTGAAGTGTAAACCGTGGCAAGGTAGTGAAGTGTAAACCGTGGCAAGGTAGTGTAGTGTAAACCGTGGCAAGGTAGTGAAGTGTAAAGCGTGGCAAGGTAGTGAAGTGTAAACCGTGGCAAGGTAGTGTGGTGTAAACCGTGGCAAGGTAGTGTGGTGTAAACCGTGGCAAGGTAGTGTAGTGTAAACCGTGGCAAGGTAGTGAAGTGTAAACCGTGGCAAGGTAGTGTAGTGTAAACCGTGGCAAGGTAGTGAAGTGTAAACCGTGGCAAGGTAGTGAAGTGTAAACCGTGGCAAGGTAGTTAAGTGTAAACCGTGGCAAGGTAGTGAAGTGTAAACCGTGGCAAGGTAGTGAAGTGTAAACCGTGGCAAGGTAGTGAAGTGTAAACCGTGGCAAGGTAGTGTAGTAACCCGTGGCAAGGTAGTGTAGTGTAAACCGTGGCAAGGTAGTGTAGTGTAAACCGTGGCAAGGTAGTGTAGTGTAAACCGTGGCAAGGTAGTGAAGTGTAAACCGTGGCAAGGTAGTGTAGTAACCCGTGGCAAGGTAGTGTAGTAACCCGTGGCAAGGTAGTGTAGTGTAAACCGTGGCAAGGTAGTGTAGTGTAAACCGTGGCAAGGTAGTGAAGTGTAAACCGTGGCAAGGTAGTGTAGTGTAAACCGTGGCAAGGTAGTGTAGTGTAAACCGTGGCAAGGTAGTGAAGTGTAAACCGTGGCTAGAAACAGAAGCAAAAGAACCACAAGTAAACCTCAACTGTATAAAAGGTTTAATTCACAACAGAGATATAAAAACCCTACCTCTATACTGTACATATATAGGGTGTCTAAGCAAAATGTCACCTTCCCCCCCCTCTCTCCCTGCCTGCCTGCCTGTCCGCTCCCTCCCTGACACACTGTAAGTTGAAGACAGGGAGGGAGGGAGGGAGGGATATTTTTCTGGCACACCCTATATATATATAACTTAAGTGAGATAGATAATTATGTGCCATAGTGTAAAATGGAACTACTTAATATTTCAAGATCAAAATAATTTTCAGGTGCACGTAAAATATGGGAGGTGTATAATATCAAGGGTAGTAAGAGACGGGCTACCAGAACACACACACCTTCCTCTCCCACACACCCACACCGCCCCACAGTACCACCCGCCCCCCCACACACACAGTACATCACCCCACAGTACCACCCGCCCCCCCCCCCACACACCCACACCACCTCCCCCCCCACATACATCTTCATAGTTTACTGAGACACGAGACTCCCACACACTGCCATATCTCAGCGACAACTCCCACATATTGAACGGGGCGGGAGAGGGACGATTGTACCAGAAACAAATGGTACAATTATTACGCCCACATCTCACAGTGGCAGCAGCGGCGACATTGGGAGAGCCTCAAGTGAGAGCTGAGACACTGCTGGGAGTCAAGTGAGAGCTGAGACATTGCTGGGAGTCAAGTGAGAGCTGAGACATTGCTGGGAGTCAAGTGAGAGTTGAGAGATTGCTGGGAGTCAAGTGAGAGCTGAGAGATTGCTGGGAGTCAAGTGAGAGCTGAGACACTGCCGGGAGTCAAGTGAGAGCTGAGAGATTGCTGGGAGTCAGGTGAGAGCTGAGACATTGCTGGGAGCCAAGTGAGAGCTGAGACACTGCCGGGAGTCAAGTGAGAGCTGAGACACTCCTGGGAGAGGCTGGCAAAGGTACAGTACATAAGGGCCAAGACTCTGTTAATATTTTACTGAGAGAGAGAGAGAGAGAGAGAGAGAGAGAGAGAGAGAGAGAGAGAGAGAGAGAGAGGAAAAATGAGGGTGCTGTTCCCTGGCAGTGAGAGACATGGGGAGGATCATGGAGGCATCTCTCACAATTTGCCAACAGTGAGGAGAAGCTTGTCTCACTCCCTACCACTGTTGACTACTTCTTCCTGTCACACACACACACACACACACACACACACACACACACACACACACACACTAATTTCTGTCTCTGTCCTCAGTTTTCAAAATACAAATAAATATTTATAAAAGGTAAATTACGTAGAATATCATAATACTAATCATTAATGAATAACACCATTACTAACCTAACCTAACCGAACCTAATCTAACCTAACCTAATCTAATCTAATCTAATCTCACCTAACCTAGCCTAACTGAACTGAACCTTACCTAACCTAACCGAACCGAACCTAACCGAACCGAACCGAACCTAACCTAACCTAACCGAACCTAACCATACCATAATCGACCAGCTATTCACATTTCAGACAAACATATGTACTGTCAACTAAGTATCAATTCGGTTACTTATAAACAAAAATCGAAACTCTAAGTAAACCGGTTACGGATAATCAGGAAATTGGTGACTGGTTTAAAGACTCCCACTTAGAAGCAATTCCTGGTCTCTGGATGTTTACCCCTTAAGCCACACCTAACCTCACCTAACAACCCACTACCATGAATCCCGTGGAGTGGTTGGCGGGTCAAACTTCTTTTACCTGTAATTATCGTGCACCTCGCCTCACCTGCCTCACTTTACCGTACCTCACTTGCTGTTGTAGCGTGTGTTGGTCAGCAAGCTAGCCGGGTTCGATCCCCGGGCAGGTGTGAAACTATGGACAAGTTTCTTTACGCCATTTGCCTCTGTCTACCCAGCAGTAATTGGGAACCTGGATGTTAATATATTTGGGGATCGTATTCCGGGGTAATGGTTATCCAGTGCAGTTGGCGAGTTGTCCGGTCTTCTCGGACTATCCTTGACACTGGGTCATGCAGCTCGTTAACTCAGGGTGTGGTTGTTGTGTTGGCGACAGCTTCTACATCTTAAACAAATTCAACTAGGTGGCCCTAGGGCTGGCCATCCTCGTTACATTATTATTAAGTACAGTATTACAGGATTACAGTATTATAAGATGATTGGTGATTATTGAATGCATGTTTGTATTCCAGAAATCCTTAAATAACGACTGTAATACGAATCTTTTCAATAACAATTACCATGAAAAAATTATCTTAGTGTCATTGGCGATTATTACTGAGCACAGGTGAGTCTTTGCACCTCCGACAATCACCTGTAAATCACCTCATAATTCCCCTAACCTTGACGTAATCATTATTCCTGTGATACTTATTAGTTTTACACAGGTATAGAAGATATCTTACCTGCGTGATTAATAACCGCGAGGACGCTTATAATATATAGCGTCTATTTACCTATACATATTTACCACTAGAATTTATCCTTAGGTAAAATATATATCATCGTTTCTGGTATTATTTCTTATTAGTTTTAACTCTCTCTCTCTTCGTCACCTTGTTGTCAATCGTTCCTTCGACCTTCGTGTATAACCTTACCACCTGTTTAGAGTCTCCCGTTTCTCTGGGGGTTTTTTTGGTACCTATGAATTACATCTTAATTTTTCTGTATGTTTCTTTATATTCTTTGTTGTTTTTCTATATCACACACACACACACACACACACACACACACACACACACACACGTCACCTTAAGTCACTCTCCTCACTACTCTCCTCACTACTCTCCTCACTATCCATCACCCTTCTCACCTACACATTTTTAATATTTACCCTAAACTTTTTTTCTTACAAAGTATAGAAAGTTTTCCCACACGCGTAGCTAAAACTCCTCCAGCGTATTCCTCACTTAGGCCTATGCTATTCCTCACTTAGGCCTATGACTCGTATTTTTAGCTGTTTTTGTATAATATTTCCCAATCTTATTCATTACCGTCTAAGACCTTCCTCGTCTCTTCAGGTGTGATCGGCTACCTGTACCTAATGTTACATCAACGCGACATTACCTAACCTGACCTAACACGTCATATATACTGTACCGTGAATGTAATTTATATATCTTTAAACACCGCTACACTGCCTCATCACTGTATCCTGTCCTACTGCTCATAACACTGTAATATCCTGCGAGTAAAGGATGATGTACATAAAATTAAACACCTTAACTTTCATTATAAAATCCTAACTTATATTTCTTTATAAAACAGTCAAATTTATCTAAGATTTTGTTGATCGTAATCTTCTACTTTACCTTTCTACCACATTCACCTCTGGATAATCACCTGAGATACATTTTCAATTCTACGAGTCAGTCCTCACACAACCTCTGGCCACACACACCTCCACTGTATGACAACACCCGTAAACTACTCTCCTCCTGAATTTCGTCTCTGTTTCACGATTTGTGTTTCTCTCAGCGTGATTAATCATTTTTCTCAGTTAAGGTTTAAACAGCAGATTGTAGAAGAATTTTTTGTCAGTTTTATCAAGAGGTTTTATATAGTTCTTCACTCTCATTCGTGCTCAGGGCATCATAGGTTAGTCAGATACAAAACATGACAAAAAAAAAGGAAAAGTTTTCATGCTACAACGATTATATTACTGTTTAATTTATGGACCTTTTACGATATTACCTATTTAATTTTCAAAACTAATATTAATAAGATGAAAAAGATTACAGTTAAGAAAACAAGGAAGTGTTCTATCCCGGTGAAACATAACCTAGATAGTTTTTAATAATAATTTTTTTTCTTTCTACAATACGATCTTTTTTTAATACACCCCCCAGCCCCCCCCCCCCCTGAGTAAGTCACCCACCAACACACTTAGTTAGTCATGTTGCTTTATACCCTGTGTCAATAAACGTCCTGTTCGTTTTTTGACATTTTAGAAGAACCTCAAAATATTCTTTCTTAATTTTTACATACACTGAAAACACTCTGATTATCTACCATTACCTGAGTGTTATCTACTGGCCCATGTCCCTTTCTTCTCACTGAATAAGACCCCTCACCCTCCTACTATCTGATATCTCATCCATCTTCATTTTATAGGCATTAACTATACTTTTTTTCCCCTCTGTAAATCTTTCTCTTCTCTCTGTTAACATAAGAACATTTTTCCTACTTAACTTCTTTTTTTTTTACATTTCTTCTGTTTGTCTTGAATCTCCTTCTTTATACCTCATTCCATTTTTTCTCTCCCTCTCCATCTCTCTCCTTCTTCTTTCCTCCCTCTCCTCCTCCTTTGTTCCTCCTAAGTATTCTATCTGGTGTTCGGTGTCCAGAATTATCACTCACATTTCTCTTATATTTCTCAAAAATGTCTCATTATTTATACTAATATTACTCTCGTGTCCAGAACATACTTAAGCTCGACCCGGTGTGACCATTACTCATATTAAAGTGTCGCACAGCGGCCAGTCCTCAAGTTGTTTCTCTAGTCGTGAAGGTGAAACGTTCTGAAACTTTTTGTCTGGCATAGTGTTGAAGGTAAGGTTGGGTTAGGTTAGGTTAGTAGACTTGTGTACTTTAACAAACAGATTTTATGCATCTTATCATTTCAATATTTCAAGTTCAACATTTTTCACATTATCTACATATTAACAGTGAAGGAAACCTTACCACGGGAACATTTATTACATTCATAACATTCATACGTAATTATCCTCGAGTCTTCAAAGTCGTTTTACCAACATTAACAATAATTTAGACAAGGAGTCTTTACAACTACAGTATCTTACCGAGTGTTATTTTAAGTTCGTTTAGTAATCATTTACCTAACCTAACCTAATTTCGTCAATTAATCTTTTACCTAATTTGCTAACACGCACACTAATCACGCTAACTTATCACGTCAGATTAAGTTAACCAGGTTACGGTACTAATCAGAGTGTGGCCACCTTCAGCGACCCCTACAGCAGCTCACACTAGTCATCATAAAGTGGCAACAATCGGTGTACAGGTATAAGAGGGCGCGGGGGCCTAAAAATTTATCCACAATCACCTACCTCAAGTGGCGGCCGTCATGGTCCAATCGGACGTTTACTGCACCAAACGTACCTGAAATTCAACATAAGTGTTACCACAACCCCTGTACAGAATACCTTCTTCGTTGTTATATGTTACACACTTATATCAAGACAAAAACAATGTACATAAATTATACAAAGTAAAACATGAATAATGAAATGACAACGACGAGAAATGTGTCTGGTTGTGAAGGAAAGACTTGATGGGGGGGGGGGGGGGGAAATAAACCGTGTTTCCTGATGTGGTGTTTTTCCTGTGGGTTGGGTTGGTAACGATGCGGGGCTGGGAGGGGCGAGTTAGACTGCTTTTACGGCCTCTCTCGGGACTGGTTGTGGGGGGGGGGTAGGAAAGAGGAGTGGGGGGGAGCACGTGAGGAGGGAGGTGATGTTGAGAGGGGGGGGGGGAGGAGGGGTAATATAAGCAAGATGGGAGGATGGAGGGAAATAGGTATGAGGGTGTGGGTGGGAGGGAGGAGGGGGGAAGGGGGGAGGGAGGAGGGGGGAAGGGGGGGGGGAGGTTGTGTAAGAGGAAGAGGTGCAATATCTGGGATGGAGGAGCTAAAGAGGGATACATGGGGAAGAGGAGGCAGGGGGAGGGAGTAGGTGGTAAGGGAAGGGGGGAGGAGTAAGTGTTAGGGGGGAGGAGTAAGTGTTAAGGGAAGGGAGTAGGTATTAAGGGGAAAGGGGGAAAGGGTGAATGGAAAGAGAAGGGGCTGGAAAAAAACAATAATAATCAAACCTTTTTTCACCTGATAACTGGCGTTTTATTATGACCATTGAAGATCCTAACCTAACCTCACCTAACTTAACCTAAGATGACAGGAGCTTAAGGGAGTCATGCTTGAAATGCTCTAAGTCAATGAAATTAGTTTTTACCATAACTGCTTGTTTAAGGTGAGATAATTATAGAGGACTGACGTAATTGGTCATGTCTTGGTAATATGTTAGGGAAATAATGAAAAATAAAAACAGAGGGAAGAAACAAAGGGAAAAAAAAACACCTGATTATGTGATTATGATTTTCCAAGGTCTCATTTACGTGTTATTTCTTCTCACAACGAGGACCTGAAGCCGACAGTGGTGTAGGGTGGAAGATCGATATTAACGTCTCCCTCAGCTCTGTATCTGAGACGTTTATAGTTAAATGGACGGAAATTTGTTTGGTAGGTAATTGATGTGAAGGAGCCAGGGTCTATACTCTCTTCTCGCCACCAGCAGGAGTCGCCACCAGCAGGAGTCGCAACTAGCATGGGCCTTTATGTGCTGAGGGACATTTCCAGCCCCTGCAGCCAACACTTCTTCTACAGGGACAAATATCAGTGTTTGTAATCGCTTGGATATTATTATTATTATTATTATTATTATTAGTATTAGTATTATTATTATTATTATTATTATTATTATTATTATTATTATGTCCTATGCTGAGCTTCTCTGTGTAGTAACATACAGAGGCCACCACACAACCACTTCTAAATCACTGTGCTCTGGTGTCGTGTGTGGCTAATCTTCACAAGCTTGCTATACAGTGCTCTCGGGTGGTTGTTTCAGGAGTGTGGGGTCCCTAGCACCAGTGGTTCTCTTGCCGGGTGTGTCAGTGACCGCCGAGGCTCCCGCTATCAAGAAGGACCATCAAGAAGGACAAAAATACGAGCGTCGGCCGCGGCTTTATGGGCAAGACAATGGACCAGAACTTCCTCAGAACACTAAATGTGATCGTTCTCGCTGTCAGGGGATGTCACTGTCAGGGGATGTCACTGTCATGGGAAGTCACTGTCAGAGGATGTCACTGTCAGGGGATGTCACTGTCAGGGGATGTCACTGTCAGGGAATGTCACTGTCAGGGGATGTCACTGTCAGGGAATGTCACTGTCAGGGGATGTCACTGTCAGGGAATGTCACTGTCAGGGGATGTCACTGTCAGGGTAAGTCACTGTAAGGGGAAGTCAATGGTGATGCTGCACTACACACACACACACACACACACACACACTGGTTTTCAATTACAATGTATCAAAAGACGTACTGTATGTCTGTCTACACATCATAATTTTATCACTTAACATTAATATTTAATCTACAAACTCGAATTTCTTCCCTAAAAATAGACAAAGACAATTACTAACATACACATAATAATCAGACTTTATAATATCACTCACAAAGTCTAATTTTTATGTTAGTTAATATTAATACCTATAAAAGCCGAACTTTTTCATGTAAATAACGAATCGAAATAAAATATATCAACGAGCTGAAAGCCACATACACACATACATACACATACATACATACATACATACATACATACACACATATACATACACAGACATACATACAGAAATATATACACAAAAGCAAAATGGAAATATTTGCTTGTTGATGTTGTCAGTAGTATATTAGTGTTGTCAGTAGTATATTAGTGTTGTCAGTAGTATATTAGTGTTGTCAGTAGTATATTAGTGTTGTCAGTAGTATATTGGTGTTGTCAGTAGTATATTGGTGTTGTCAGTAGTATATTAGTGTTGTCAGTAGTATATTAGTGTTGTCAGTAGTATATTAGTGTTGTCAGTAGTATATTAGTGTTGTCAGTAGTATATTAGTGTTGTCAGTAGTATATTAGTGTTGTTAGTAGTATATTAGTGTTGTCAGTAGTATATTAGTGTTGTCAGTAGTATATTAGTGTTGTCAGTCGTATATTAGTGTTGTCAGTAGTATATTAGTGTTGCCAGTAGTATATTAGTGTTGTCAGTAGTATAGTGGTGGTAGTGGTCGTAGTGGTAGTAGTGGTGGTGGTGGTAGTGGTGGTAGTGGACGTAGTGGTGGTAGTGGTCGTAGTGGTGGTAGTGGTGGTGGTGGTGGTGATAGTGGTGGTAGTGGTGGTGCTGGTGGTGGTAGTGGTGGTAGTGGTCGTAGTGGTGGTTGTGGTGGTGGTGGTAGTGGTGGTAGTGGTGGTGGTGATAGTGGTGGTAGTGGTGGTAGTGGTCGTAGTGGTGGTAGTGGTCGTAGTGGTGGTTGTGGTAGTGATGGTGGTAATGATGGTGATGGTGGTAGTGATGGTGGTGGTGGTGGTGGTGATAGTGGTAGTAGTGGTAGTAGTGGTGGTAGTAGTGGTGGTAGTGGTGGTTGTGGTAGTGATGGTGGTGGTGGTAGTGGTGGTAGTGGTGGTTGTGGTAGTGATGGTAGTGGTGGTGGTGATAGTGGTGGTAGTGGTGGTGCTGGTGGTGGTAGTGGTGGTAGTGGTCGTAGTGGTGGTGGTGGTAGTGGAGGTGGTGGTGGTAGTGGTGGTAGTGGTGGTAGTGGTGGTGGTGGTGGTAGTGGTGGTGGTGGTAGTGGTGGTGGTAGTGGTGGTAGTGGTCGTAGTGGTGGTTGTGGTAGTGGTGATAGTGGTGGTAGTGGTGGTAGTGGTCGTAGTGGTGGTGGTAGTAGTGGTGATAGTGGTAGTAGTGGTCGTAGTGGTGGTAGTGGTCGTAGTGGTGGTGGTGGTAGTGGTGGTGGTGGTAGTGGTGGTAGTGGTCGTAGTGGTCGTAGTGGTGGTTGTGGTAGTGGTGATAGTGGTAGTAGTGGTCGTAGTGGTGGTTGTGGTAGTGATGGTACCACTGAATCTAATGTAATTATTTTTTTATTAGTTAGCTTAATTCATTACTTCACATCCAGCTGGAAACACTGATAAGGTTTACTTTATTTCTTGTTGTTGTTGGTGCTGTCAGTGGAGCGTTAGTGGGGCATTAAGAACATAAGAATGGAGGAAACTGCAGCAGGCCTATTGGTCCATACTGGGCAGTCCCGTTTACACCCAACCCCTATTGCTCATATGAGCATCCAACCTATGTTTGAAGCAATTCAGCGTATTCGAGTTAATGATGATATTTGGTAACTTGTTCCATTCATCCACTACTCTGTTACCAAACCAATGTTTACCTATTTCGCGCCTAAATCTAAATTTGGTGGTGGTGTTAGTGGAGCGTTGATGGTGTCAGTGGAGCGTTGGTGGTGTCAGTGGTGTGTTGGTGGTGTTAGTGGATCATTGATGGTGTCAGTGGAGCGTTGGCGATGTCAGTGGATCGTTGGTGGAGTCAGTGGTGTGTTGGTGGTGTCAGTGGTGTGTTGATGGTGTCAGTGGAGCGTTGGTGGTGTCAGTGGATTGTTGGTGGTGTTAGTGGTGTGTTGATGGTGTTAGTGGTGTGTTGATGGTGTTAGTGGAGCGTTGATGGTGTTAGTGGTGTGTTGATGGTGTTAGTGGTGTGTTGGTGGTGTTAGTGGAGCGTTGATGGTGTTAGTGGTGTGTTGATGGTGTTAGTGGAGCGTTGATGGTGTCAGTGGTGTTTTGGTGGTGTTAGTGGATCATTGATGGTGTCAGTGGATCGTTGGTGGTGTCAGTGGTGTGTTGATGGTGTCAGTGGTGTTTTGGTGGTGTTAGTGGATCATTGATGGTGTTAGTGGAGCGTTGATGGCGTCAGTGGTGTGTTGGTGGTGTCATGGATCGTTGGTGGTGTCAGTGGATCGTTGGTGGAGTCAGTGGTGTGTTGGTGGTGTCAGTGGAGCGTTGGTAGTGTACAGTATGTATGTATGCGAGTCATTAAATCACCTGAGAGAAAAGCTTAAATTACCCAAGAGAAAAAAGCTTAAATTACACGAGAGAAAAACAAATACCCAAGAGAAAAAAAAAGCTTAAATTACCCAATAGAAAAAAAGCTTAAATTACCCGAGAGAGAAAAGCTTTATTGGCTGAAGAACCTGTGAGTTACGTCTCCATTTGGTTCTGACAATCAGGTTAGTGAGACGGTAATGTTTCACTCTAGTTATAACACTGGTGATAAATCCTGATAAAACCGCTTATCTGGCAGGTTCTTTACTCGCTGATAAGAGGACACGGTAGTGGATAAAGAACCGGTTCAGTCACGGTGGATGGATAAAGAACCGGTTAGGACACGGTGGTGGAAGAGAACCGGTTGCTAGCCACGGTGTATGTGTGTGTGTGTGTGTGTACAGTGCTAAGAAAACATTACTGACGTGTATATGAACAACCAGTAATTACATACACGTGTACAGTTATGATAAAAAAAAAGGTGAACAGATAAGAATTTATATACAGGTGAACAACAAGTAATTAAGCTCAGGTGAATCATCAGTGTTTTGGAAATACAAATGACATGGAGGACTTAATGACCAATTAGTCAGGTGACTGTACACAGACAACAGGACTGTGGCATCAATTAAACTCGAACACCCGATATATTCCCGAACCCCGTCACGAACACGAGAGGTTATGTTCTAGGATAAAAAAACATACATGAATAACCCCTAAGACACTGTTGAACTAAAAATGACCACCAAATCACCAGTTCAATCACAAGCTTCAAGAATATCAATCACGTTATCGCTGTCACGGGAGAGGGGGTGGGTGGGGGGATGGCGTTACGATAATCACACGTACAAGACTACACGTGTAGTTCCACAGCTGTCCATAAACTGCTTAAAGGTTGTAATTATTCTTCAGGTAAACTATCATTACACCTGGAGACAACAGTTCCCCCCCCCCCCCTAAACAGATAAACCAACAGATGACATCAAAACATCAAAACAGACAACAGGTGTAAATACAGGTAATGAAAGAAAGGTAATCAGCCAATACCATCCTGGGGGGAAATAACCTTCAATAGAAAATACCTTTGTTCCATAATGTTCTAATTACAAAATAATTCAAAAAATGGAAATTAATGGACCATGATATTTGTTGATTCATTTGGTATATACGTGTGAGAGAGAGAGAGAGAGAGAGAGAGAGAGAGTGTGGATCGTTCCTCTCTCTCTTTCTGTTATTACCATCAATATTGCCAATCACACTCACTATAATGTAAATATATCCCCCCCCCTTCCCCCACCCCCCCACCCAACACCCCCACAAAGGCACCCAGCTGTTTGATCCCCCGGAAAATCTATTATGTCAGGAAAATGAAACAAGTTCTGTGGTGTATTTTTTTGTGAGAACTATTATGATTGCCTGAGCCCACATACACCTTATCTCCCCACGTCTACACCCTTTATCTCCCCACACCCACACCCGCCCCCACACCCACACCCGCCCCCACACCCGCCCACTTCTACCACCAGACTCTCGGTGTTCCCGCTGTGGGTCTGGGGCATCTTGTCGTCTGCTTGTATTTTCTCATGGGCTGGAGAGAGGGAAGGGAGTGGGGGAGGGGAGTGGGAGAGAGGGAAGGGAGGAGGGGGAGGGGAGTGGGAGAGAGAGAAGGGAGGAGGGGGAGGGGGGATGGGAGGGGGGAGAGGGTGGTGAGGAGGCTATCTTTGCGTCATCACCTTCTAGAAAACGTTGTATCGTCTTCTTTAATTGAGGTTTACAATATTTATTCATTTATTTATTTTATAATTCATTGGGAAAAAAATTTCATCATTGTTGTTATTCATTTATAAGAGGCGGGGCGTCACACAGGGATGAGGCGGGGCGTCACACAGGGGTGAGGCGGGGCGTCACACAGGGATGAGGCGGGGCGTCACACAGGGATGAGGCGGGGCGTCACACAGGGGTGAGGCGGGGCGTCACACAGGGGTGAGGCGGGGCAGGGATGAGGCGGGGCGTCACACAGGGGTGAGGCGGGGCGTCACACAGGGGTGAGGCGGGGCGTCACACAGGGGTGAGGCGGGGCGTCACACAGGGATGAGGCGGGGCGTCACACAGGGGTGAGGCGGGGCGTCACACAGGGATGAGGCGGGGCGTCACACAGGGGTGAGGCGGGGCGTCACACAGGGGTGAGGCGGGGCGTCACACAGGGGTGAGGCGGGGCGTCACACAGGGGTGAGGCGGGGCGTCACACAGGGATGAGGCGGGGCGTCACACAGGGGTGAGGTGGGGCGTCACACAGGGATGAGGCGGGGCGTCACACAGGGGTGAGGCGGGGCGTCACACAGAGGTGAGGCGGGGCGTCACACAGGGATGAGGCGGGGCGTCACACAGGGGTGAGGCGGGGCGTCACACAGGGGTGAGGCGGGGCGTCACACAGGGGTGAGGCGGGGCGTCACACAGGGGTGAGGCGGGGCGTCACACAGGGGTGAGGCGGGGCGTCACACAGGGGTGAGGCGGGGCGTCACACAGGGGTGAGGCGGGGCGTCACACAGGGATGAGGCGGGGCGTCACACAGGGATGAGGCGGGGCGTCACACAGGGGTGAGGCGGGGCGTCACACAGAGGTGAGGCGGGGCGTCACACAGGGATGAGGCGGGGCGTCACACAGGGGTGAGGCGGGGCGTCACACAGGGGTGTGGCGGGCCGTCACACAGGGGTGAGGTGGGGCGTCACACAGGGGTGAGTGGCGGGGCTGTGACGTTACAGCTACAGTAACACATCACTCTGGGTAAGTTGGCTAATGATGCAAATATTCTTCAAATCATTAACACTTATTGCATGTAATATATGGCCCTCTTCAAACCTAGATAAATGGCCATGTGACCCTCCTCAAAACCTGTGGATGTGGCCATGTGGCCCTCCTCAGTACTGTGCATCTACAGTAGCGTCGTCAGAACAGTTGTTGTTGATGACCGTCCTGAGTACTGTTATTATGGCCAGGTGGCCCTTAGTGTTGTGGAGAGGGCCGGGAGCCTCTCTCAGTAATGTGAGTGCGTGTGTTGCTCCTCCTCAAAACTGAAGACGTAAACAAGTGGCTCTTCTCAGTGCTGTTCGTGTGGCCAAGTGGCCCTCCTTAGTAATATGACCGTGGTCGGTGACCCTCCTCAGTAATGTGGGTGTGGCCAGGTGGCCTTCCTCAGTAATGTGAGTGTGACCAAGTGGATCTCCTGAGCATACAGCACAGGCGTGGCCGGGTGGTTCTCCTCAGTAAGGTGGGCGTGGCCAGGTGGCCCTTCTCAGTAATGCAGGCGTGGCCAGGTGGCCTAGAGCATGATGGGCGTGGCCAGGTAGCAACATGGAGGCAGCAGTAAACGTAAGATTTTAAGACACATTTCATGAGGACGAGCAGTATAAAGTGGCGGCCGGGGCCCCATAACTCGCCACGCTAATTTTACATGGCCTCACAATAGGTATTTTTGTACATTTTTGGTAATATCATTTGTACTCTTGGGACTCATTGAGGGTGGCCAACGCCGCCCTGTTTTATATTACGAGATGTGATGCTGGACGCTGCTCGTCTTTATACTTGACGCGCCACGCCTGCAGGTGGCTGCTCACTGTCTGCTTGGTTTCTGGTAATTGCCTTTTTGTTGAAAGCTTTTGCCTGGTTATTGCGTGGTTGTGTCGTATTTGTTTTCAGCCTTGGAATTACTACGGTTATTTAACATTTGTGTGTGGTGGAGACATAACGCCTGTGAGGGGATCGTGTTGTGGTTCATCTCCCTGGTTCACGGTTCACTTCTGCTGGTTCACACACAAGTAATCTCCCTTCAACTTGTTTACCAACCAGTAGCAACCCGTCATTACAACCTTGTTAATATTTCATTAAATCCACAAACAAAAGAAATAACAATCTCTTCTATATTATTCTCTGCTCAAAATCATCATTGTTGGAACTTATGACAAAAACTGGCAATAGTGAGAGTGAAACAAACTCATTATATCAGACACTGAACTAACACATACCAGCATAGTTGACCTTGTTTTATTTGCGTGAAATAGAAACAACAACAATGAGACAGGACAGGTAATAAGGTCACTAAAGGTCAAAAGGTAAACATAACAATAACCAAAACACGACCTCTATCGGCAACCTTTGGAATGTAGTAATGACTGTTCTTAATAACCTCGCTAATGATGTATGATATAAAGAATTTGGTTGTTTTGAAACACTCGATAAATATTGTTAATTTACCCAAGCATAAAGGAACACACCTGTCTCGGATTAAGAACACGCCTGTCTCGGATTAAGAACACACCTGTCTCGGATTAAGAACACACCTGTCTCGGATTAAGAACACACCTGTCTCGGATTAAGAACACACCTGTCTCGGATTAAGAACACACCTGTCTCAGATTAGAATCAGAATTTGGACATCATGGACGACAGACTGAGACGGGGACAACCTGGCCAGAGAAACAGTACGAATGGAATGTCTCACAGAGGAGCGGGGACAAAGGGAGGGGGGACGCGGGGAGGGGGGACGCGGGGAGGTGGGGGCAGGGAGGGGGGACACGGGGAGGAGGGGGAACACGGGGAGGAGGGGGGACGCGGGGAGGAGGGACGCGGGGAGGGGGGCCTTAGTCTATACGCGTCGCCAGAGTGACAATTACCACAATCAACCAACCAACCCATCAACCAACCAGCCAACCAACCAACCAACCACCTCTATACGAATTCGTCAAGAACTACATTACATCCTCAATATCTGGTCTCACACCTCCCCTTAACTCTATGTTCGTCTGAGAAACACCAAAGACGAATAATAACAATAACATAAGAAAATGAAGAAATCAACAAAATAGAGACAGAAAAGTGAGTTATTTACACTATTAGTTAAGTAGCTGATATACCTCAACAAGATCTGGTGAAGAAAAGTGAGCTAATTAGACTAAGGAATAACTTTATGATAACAAAATACCAAAACATTAGCCCTATCAGTAACGATATATCAACAAATAGCTCCATCAGTAACGATATATCAAAACAATAGCTCCATCAGTAACGATATATCAAAACAATACCTCCATCAGTAACGATATATCAAAACAATAGCTCTATCAGTAACGACATATCAAAACAATAGCTCCATCAGTAACGATATATCAAAACAATAGCTCCATCAGTAACGATATATCAAAACAATACCTCCATCAGTAACGATTTATCAAAACAATAGCTCTATCAGTAACGATATATCAAAACAATAGCTCTATCAGTAACGACATATCAAAACAATAGCTCCATCAGTAACGATATATCAAAACAATAGCTCCATCAGTAACGATATATCAAAACAATAGTTAAAAGCTCCAGTAATCACGTGATCCAAATTTTAATCAGGAAAGCTTTTTAATCGGATCCAAATGATATAATTCAACAGGTGTATTACAGGTAATTATTGGTCTTAATTAAATGATCCAATACCTGGTTAAGTGAGGTTAGGTTAGTTCAGGTTAGGTTAGGTTAAGTTAGGTTAGGTTAGGTAAGGTTAGGTAAGGTTAGTTTAGGTTAGGTTAGGTTAGGTTAGGTATAAGGTAAGGTTAGTTCAGGTTAGGTTAGGTTAGTTCAGGTTAGATTATGTTAGGTTAGGTTAGTTCAGATTAGGTAAGGTTAGTTCAGGTTAGGTTAGTTCAGGTTAGGTTAGGTTAGATTAGGTTAGGTTAGTTCAGGTTAGATTATGTTAGGTTAGGTTAGTTCAGGTTAGGTTAGTTCAGGTTAGATTATGTTAGGTTAGGTTAGTTCAGATTAGGTAAGGTTAGTTCAGGTTAGGTTAGTTCAGGTTAGGTTAGGTTAGTTCAGGTTAGATTATGTTAGGTTAGGTTAGTTCAGATTAGGTAAGGTTAGTTCAGGTTAGGTTAGTTCAGGTTAGGTTAGGTTAGATTAGGCTAGGTTAGTTCAGGTTAGATTATGTTAGGTTAGGTTAGTTCAGGTTAGGTTAGGTTAGGTTAGGTAAGGTAAAGTCTCCAGTGTTAGATTGTTTATAATAGAAGAGCTGAGGAGTGTTTTTCGATCAACTCGGTGATGATTATGATGATGGAGGGTCTGGTGCTTCCCTAGGTGAAGATGGAGGGTCTGGTGCTTCCCTGAGTGGATATGGGTGGTCTGGTGCTTCCCTAGGTGAAGATGGAGGGTCTGGTGCTTCCCTAGGTGAAGATGGAGGGTCTGGTGCTTCCCTGAGTGGATATGGGTGGTCTGGTGCTTCCCTAGGTGAAGATGGAGGGTCTGGTGCTTCCCTAGGTGAAGATGGAGGGTCTGGTGCTTCCCTGAGTGGATATGGGTGGTCTGGTGCTTCCCTAGGTGAAGATGGAGGGTCTGGTGCTTCCCTAGGTGAAGATGGAGGGTCTGGTGCTTCCCTGAGTGGATATGGGTGGTCTGGTGCTTCCCTAGGTGAAGATGGAGGGTCTGGTGCTTCCCTAGGTGAAGATGGAGGGTCTGGTGCTTCCCTAGGTGAAGATGGAGGGTCTGGTGCTTCCCTAGGTGAAGATGGAGGGTCTGGTGCTTCCCTAGGTGAAGATGGAGGGTCTGGTGCTTCCCTGAGTGGATATGGGTGGTCTGGTGCTTCCCTAGGTGAAGATGGAGGGTCTGGTGCTTCCCTAGGTGAAGATGGAGGGTCTGGTGCTTCCCTGAGTGGATATGGGTGGTCTGGTGCTTCCCTAGGTGAAGATGGAGGGTCTGGTGCTTCCCTAGGTGAAGATGGAGGGTCTGGTGCTTCCCTGAGTGGATATGGGTGGTCTGGTGCTTCCCTAGGTGAAGATGGAGGGTCTGGTGCTTCCCTAGGTGAAGATGGAGGGTCTGGTGCTTCCCTGAGTGGATATGGGTGGTCTGGTGCTTCCCTAGGTGAAGATGGAGGGTCTGGTGCTTCCCTAGGTGAAGATGGAGGGTCTGGTGCTTCCCTAGGTGAAGATGGAGGGTCTGGTGCTTCCCTAGGTGAAGATGGAGGGTCTGGTGCTTCCCTAGGTGAAGATGGAGGGTCTGGTGCTTCCCTAGGTGAAGATGGAGGGTCTGGTACTTCCCTAGGTGAAGATGGAGGGTCTGGTGCTTCCCTGAGTGGATATGGGTGGTCTGGTGCTTCCCTAGGTGAAGATGGAGGGTCTGGTGCTTCCCTAGGTGAAGATGGAGGGTCTGGTGCTTCCCTAGGTGAAGATGGAGGGTCTGGTGCTTCCCTAGGTGAAGATGGAGGGTCTGGTGCTTCCCTAGGTGAAGATGGAGGGTCTGGTGCTTCCCTGAGTGGATATGGGTGGTCTGTTGCTTCCCTAGGTGAAGATGGAGGGTCTGGTGCTTCCCTAGGTGAAGATGGAGGGTCTGGTGCTTCCCTAGGTGAAGATGGAGGGTCTGGTGCTTCCCTAGGTGAAGATGGAGGGTCTGGTGCTTCCCTGAGTGGATATGGGTGGTCTGGTGCTTCCCTAGGTGAAGATGGAGGGTCTGGTGCTTCCCTGAGTGGATATGGGTGGTCTGGTGCTTCCCTAGGTGAAGATGGAGGGCCTGGTGCTTCCCTAGGTGAAGATGGAGGGTCTGGTACTTCCCTAGGTGAAGATGGAGGGTCTGGTGCTTCCCTGAGTGGATATGGGTGGTCTGGTGCTTCCCTAGGTGAAGATGGGTGGTCTGGTGCTTCCCTAGGTGAAGATGGAGGGTCTGGTACTTCCCTAGGTGAAGATGGAGGGTCTGGTGCTTCCCTGAGTGGATATGGGTGGTCTGGTGCTTCCCTAGGTGAAGATGGAGGGTCTGGTGCTTCCCTGAGTGGATATGGGTGGTCTGGTGCTTCCCTAGGTGAAGATGGGTGGTCTGGTGCTTCCCTAGGTGAAGATGGAGGGTCTGGTACTTCCCTAGGTGAAGATGGAGGGTCTGGTGCTTCCCTGAGTGGATATGGGTGGTCTGGTGCTTCCCTAGGTGAAGATGGAGGGTCTGGTGCTTCCCTAGGTGAAGATGGAGGGTCTGGTGCTTCCCTAGGTGAAGATGGAGGGTCTGGTGCTTCCCTGAGTGGATATGGGTGGTCTGGTGCTTCCCTAGGTGAAGATGGAGGGCCTGGTGCTTCCCTAGGTGAAGATGGAGGGCCTGGTGCTTCCCTGAGTGGATATGGGTGGTCTGGTGCTTCCCTAGGTGAAGATGGAGGGCCTGGTGCTTCCCTAGGTGAAGATGGAGGGCCTGGTGCTTCCCTGGGTGGATATGGGTGGTCTGGTGCTTCCCTGGGTGGAGATGGAGGGCCTGGTGCTTCCCTGGGTGGAGATGGAGGGCCTGGTGTTTCCCTAGGTGGAGATGGAGGGCCTGGTGCTTCCCTGGGTGGTGGTGGGTGGCCTGGTGTGTCCCTAGGTGGAGATGAAGGGCCTGGTGCTTCCCTAGGTGTAAATGGAGGGCCTGGTGCTTCTCTAGGTGAAAATGGAGGGCCTGGTGCTTCCCTGGGTGGAGATGGAGGGTCTGGTGCTTCCCTGGGTGGAGATGGAGGGCCTGGTGCTTCCCTGGGTGGAAATGGAGGGCCTGGTGTTTCCCTAGGTGGAGATGGAGGGCCTGGTGCTTCCCTGGGTGGTGGTGGGTGGCCTGGTGCTTCCCTGGGTGGTGGTGGAGGGTCTGGTGCTTCCCTAGGTGAAAATGGAGGGCCTGGTGCTTCCCTAGGTGGTGGTGGGTGGCCTGGTGTGTCCCTAGGTGGTGGTGGGTGGCCTGGTGTGTCCCTAGGTGGAGATGAAGGGCCTGGTGCTTCCCTAGGTGTAAATGGAGGGCCTGGTGCTTCCCTGGGTGGAGATGGAGGGTCTGGTGCTTCCCTGGGTGGAGATGGAGGGCCTGGTGCTTCCCTGGGTGGAAATGGAGGGCCTGGTGTTTCCCTAGGTGGAGATGGAGGGCCTGGCGCTTCCCTGGGTGGATATGGAGGGTCTGGTGCTTCCCTAAGTGGATATGGGTGGTCTGGTGCTTCCCTAGGTGAAGATGGAGGGCCTGGTGCTTCCCTAGGTGGAGATGGCGGGCCTGGTGCTTCTCTGGGTGGTGGTGAATGGACTCTTGCTTCTCTGGGAACCATCAGTTGAGAGGTTCAGGGGTTCAATGGTTCAGAGGTTCAATGGTTCAGGGGTTCAGCCGCTGCACCTCCTCCAGGGGGATTCGGACCTCAGTCACGTCTCGGGTCGGTGTAGATACCGGTTTGATTCCCGTGAGATCCTCTCCTATAAACCACCATAATGATAGGAGAAGCCGCTGGGTGGGGTGGGGTGGGGTGGGGCGGGGTGGGGTGAGGTACGTGGGATGGGTGGGGTGGGTGTTTTTTTTTTTTTTTTTTTTTTTTTTTGGGTGGGTGGTGGGTGGGTGGGTGGGTGGGTGGGGTGGGTTGGGGTGGCGTGGGTGGGTTGGGATGGGGGAGGCTAGGCGAGGTGGGGCGGCATTTGATGACGATGGGCTGAATTTAGCTACATGGGGGCACAGCAGCTGGTCAAGTTATGCTGTAGTATGTTGAGTCATGTAGCACAGTATGTTGAGAGTTATGTAGCACAGTATGTTGAGTTATGTAGCACAGTATGTTGAGTCATGTAGCACAGTATGTTGAGTTATGTAGCACAGTATGTTGAGAGTTATGTAGCACAGTATTATTGGGTCATGTAGCAAAGTATGTTGAGAGTCATGTAGCACAGTATGTTGAGTCATGTAGCACAGTATGTTGAGTTATGTAGCACAGTATGTTGAGTCATGTAGCACAGTATGTTGAGAGTCATGTAGCACAGTATGTTGAGAGTCATGTAGCACAATATGTTGAGTCATGTAGCACAATATGTTGAGTTATGTAGCACAGTATGTTGAGTCATGTCGCACAGTATATGTCATGGTCCTCTAAACTGCAGATAGAAAAGTACAATACTGTAGGATTGATTTAAGGTAAGCAAAGGGTCAAGTCCCACACTCTTGGTACATTATATTGTCTAAAATTCTACATTAATAACAAAAACAATAATGAACGAAAAAAAAATATGCTTATCTGGTATTGTTTTGATATAAGAACAGCACAGACAAACTACAGCAGAAATACTAACAGGTGAGATGAGGTGATTAGTGTCCACAGGTAAACGAGTCAATTAGCTAATAATATACAATTATCTACCATACAATAGAGAGCAGGTGATATATTTCCATTGATTACAGCAAAGATAAGATTTCCAACTTGTTTCCTTTAGTCATTGTGAGGCAACAGACCGCTCAGGGGTGGGAAAGAGCCTCATTTATTTCAACAAAGCTTACTGAGCTACAACATATCTCTCAACTAACCCAAACAAACCTATCCCACCAACACACACACACACACACACACACACACACACACACACACACAGGACCATTGGTTATATATCGTAGTGTCGTAGGAGAAGGCCGAGCAGTTTTCTTAGCCAAAATCACAAGTAGAGAATTTAAAGTCAGGTTATTGTATAGAGTCGTGATGGGAGGTGTGAGGCTGTTAATAATTACCTTCTCTCTCACACCTAACAATAAATTCATCCTTACACTGTTCCATGATATACTTATAATCTTACTCCAAATGACAGTAAGGAAAAGGAGTGGCATAGACAGGTAGACAGATGTTGAGTGACAGGTATTGTGACAGTATTGAGTGGGCAACAGGGGGTGGTGGTAGGTAATGGTAGAGTCACTGGAGTATTGCTGAGAAGAGTGAGAAGGAGTATGTAAGAGGGAGTAGAGGAGAGGAGGGAGAGAAGAGAGAGATACAGTAAGGAGGGAAGTGTGAGAGGGGAGAAAGGAATGGGAGACAGGTACTCACCAGCACCCCTTCCTTGCAACCCTAGGAAAGTGACAGTAATACAAACAAACGTTCCAGTAATTCAAACAAACGTTCCAGTAATACAACAAACATTTCAGTAACACATGAAACGTTCGAGCAACATATCCAACGTTTCGACAACATAACAAACGTTCGAGCAAAATATCCAACGTTTCGACAACATAACAAACGTTCGAGCAACATATCCAACGTTTCGACAACATAACAAACGTTCGAGCAACATAGCCAATGTTCCAACAACATAACAAACGTTCGAGCAACATATCCAACGTTTAGACAACATAACAAACGTTCGAGCAAAATATCCAACGTTTCGACAACATAACAAACGTTCGAGCAACACAACGTTTCGACAACACAATATATACAGCCCAGCAACATAACAACGTGGAGGTGTTGTGAGCAAGATCACAAATGTCACCAACAGTCAATAACTAGTTACGTTTACTTCATAAATCACGAGAGGAGTATTTTGCTTCATAAATCACCAGGAAGTATTTGGGTGTTGAAATTTCCTCCGTAGTTCACGCTCGGGAAAAGAATTGGAA
The DNA here is from genome assembly GCA_958450375.1 of Homarus gammarus. Classification (NCBI taxonomy): domain Eukaryota; kingdom Metazoa; phylum Arthropoda; class Malacostraca; order Decapoda; family Nephropidae; genus Homarus; species Homarus gammarus. The sequence continues at coordinate 1,201,662 of CAUDMG010001635.1, read as the reverse complement.
ATCATTGGGAGATATAAATGTACAAGTGAAGGCAACGGTATTACCATCTGATGTTTTCGTTTGTCTTGGGCAGTTTTGATATCCAGGTTTGAGAATGATGTCTGGCTTGGCCTGTGAATGCCGTACGACGCCTTTGGGTGAATGAATAAGACGTCGGCCTTTAGGTGAATGAATACGACGCCTTAGGGTGAATAAATACGACGCTTTAGGGTGAATAAATACGACGCTTTAGGGAAAAATAGCGCCTAGGTGAAAATACGACGCTTAGGTGATGAATCGAGCTTAGGTGAATGAATACGACGCCTTAGGGTGAATTAAAAAAAAAAACTCCCCTCAATAATATTTTAGGCCCAAAATGTTTTGATTCTTGATGTACACGTTTATGACACGTTTAACTTGAGTCATGTTCAGGACCCGTGAGCTTCAATGGCGTTTCAGCTACTGCAGTAAAAGTCCCTTGACACAATTGACCCCAAATTTAATGTAAACAGTTATGGCTCACGTATTTATTTCTTAAGCTACAGACACATCCACCTAAAACATCTTAATCTGGGATATTTCTCAACTAAAATGTATCACTGTAGATTTTGTAGAATATGTAGTGGGGACATTTTAGCCTGCAATATTCAATGTGACCACTACACCACATCATGTGACCACTACCACATCATGTGATCACTACCATATCATCTAATCTCCCTTACTTCCCTAACCACACTCAGCCACACTTAGACGGAGGCTTCAAGGGAACATAATCCGTATTGTGGTTGTAGTAATTAGTTAAACGTTGATGATATTACACTACAGGAAGTCATACCACTTAGATTAATTAGCTCTTACCCTTAATTACCTCACTTAGATTAATTAGTTCTACTCGGATTAATTACCTCACCTATATTAATTAGTTCTCACCTGGATTAATTACGTCACTTAGATTAATTAGCTCTCTCCTACATTATCTACCTCCCATCTGGATTACATAGCTCTCACCTGAGGTAATTAAATACACTCAAGACAAAAAACGTACCTACATGGATTATTTAGCTCTATATTAGATAAATCCCTACTGAACCAATTAGCTCTAGATGGATTTATTTGCTCCAGGCTCCACTAATTACCTCCAGTATACAGGGATTACTCATCAATTACCAGGATTACTCATCAACTACCGGGATTACTCATCAATTACCAGGATTACTCATCAACTACCGGGATTACTCATCAACTACCGGGAGTCAATACTGGGCAGGCTCTCCCCAGTTATTGAGAAAGAGGGAGAGTGGCTGTCAAGGTGAGATGTGAATTAGAGGGTTTTATTGACAATAAACCCGTCACAGGAGCTTTGGATTCTAGGTAACTAATCCACGCACTGATCCGTGACCACAACTAATCCACACACTGATCCGTGACCATTACCACAACTAATCCACGCACTGATCCGTGACCACAACTAATCCACACACTGATCCGTGACCACTACCACAACTACAGGACTATAGGTGTAATGTGAGGGCAGTTGTACAGGGTGATGACACTCTCCTACACCACTCACCACCATCAGTCAACACCACTCACCACCATCAGTCAACACCATTCGCCACCACCACTCACCACCATCAGTCAACACCACCCACCACCACCCATATACCACCCGCCGCCCACTATCAACACATCAACATCAGTCCACAAATGAAAGAATCTGAAGCCTTCTTAGAGTGAGGTGCTGCCTTACCTCACGTCTCTCAGTGAGGTGCCGCCTTACCTCACGTCTCTCAGTGAGGTGCCGTCTTACCTCACGTCTCTCAGTGAGGTGCCGCCTTACCTCACGTCTCTCAGTGAGGTGCCGCCTTACCTCACGTCTCTCAGTGAGGTGCCGCCTTACCTCACGTCTCTCAGTAAGGTGCCGCCTTACCTCACGTCTCTCAGTGAGGTGCCGCCTTACCTCACGTCACTCACAGTAGATAATTATGACAAAAAACAAAATATGTTGTGTTTAGTGATGGCCCAGAAAGATGATCTGGCGGACATTGTCATAAGCTCCTAATGTTTGTTATACCTGTGGCTAATTAGTATAGGTGTCCCGTGTATGATGGGGTATTCTCGCCCCTATGGTGTGGCTCCATTAGGTCCAACGTTACTAAGGTAATTTTAACACGTACGTCTTTTTCTGCCTTAGGACTGACCCCCCTCCCTCCCCCATCACGACTGTCCCCCCTCCCCCTCACGACTGACCCCCCCCCCTCACGATTATATGATATACCTAGTTATAGAAATTATCCCTGAGAGAAACAAACAGACAGACAGACAGACAGGGCAGAGGGATCAAACAAGTGGGCTAACTACCTGTAATCCTCTTAAATTTAATGCATCTCAACACAGCTCTCACACGTTCAACAAGCGAGGATTATCAACACATACCTACTACTACTACTACTACTAATAATAATAATAATAATAATAATAATAATAATAATAATAATAATAATAAAAATGGTTGCCCCCCCCCCCCTTCTGTAACGAGGATGGCCGGCCCAAGGGCCACCTACGCGTGAATTTGTTTAAGGTGTAGAAGCTATCGCCAACACAACAACCACACCCTGAGTTAACGAGTTGCATGACCCAGTGTTAAGGAATAGTCCGAGAAGACCGGACAACTCGCCAACTGCACTGGCTAACCATTACCCCGGAACACGATCCGCAAGCCGGTTAACATCCAGGTCCCCAATTACTGCTGGGTAGGCAGAGGCAAATGGCGTATAGAAACTTACCCATAGCTTCACCCTGCCCGAGGATCGAACCCGTGTCCGCTCGCTTTCGAGAGGAGCATGCTAACCATTACACCACAGGTCACACATACCTACACACGGTTAACGAGCCTCACCCTTCACCACCACGCTGTAGTGCAGAGGTTAACGAGCCTCACCCTTCACCACCACGCTGTAGTGTAGAGGTTAACGAGCCTCACCCTTCATCATCACGCTGTAGTGTAGAGGTTAACGAGCCTCACCCTTCACCACCACGCTGTAGTGTAGAGGTTAACGAGCCTCACCCTTCACCACCACGCTGTAGAGTAGAGGTTAACGAGCCTCACCCTTAACCACCACGCTGTAGTGTACATAAATAAGATAAAGCTAAACTACTCGAAGGATAATTATCATTGTACAGTCGTGTCCATGATCTTAGCCGCTAAATGTAACAGCCAATGGTTAATGATTCTCAGGTAAAGGTAACTGGTGGTTAATGAGCCTCAGGTAAAGGTAACTGGTGGTTAATGAGTCTCAGGTAGAGGTAATTGATGGTTAATGAGTCAGGTAGAGGTAATTGATGGTTAATGAGTCTCAGGTAAAGGTAACTGATGGTTAATGAGTCTCAGGTAAAGGTAATTGATGGTTAATGAGTCAGGTAGAGGTAATTGATGGTTAATAAGTCTCAGGTAAAGGTAACTGATGGTTAATGAGTCTCAGGTAAAGGTAACTCAAACAAATTAGGTTAATGATGGAAGTGTAAGAAGATTAATGAGCTACAGGGGAAATGGTTAACGAAACAGAGAAGGAGAACCCGAAATATGAATAATAATAATAATGAAAAACTATAGAAAAAACGACGCAAAATTTCTTACGTTTAACGAGATGACATAATTAACCTGTATGTCATTTTAACGTTAAGTATATAGTGTTAATGGCGCGGCTAGGTAAGGTTAAGGACGTAGGCTAGGTAAGGTTAATGGGGCAGGTTAGTTAAGGTTAACGAAACACAGTAACGCTCTCAATATAGTGATGAGATTAACGAAGCATATTAAACAGATACAACTACGATACAGGTAAGGTTAACGATAACAAAAATACGTTTACTAAAGGCGTCAAAATACATTCACTAAAGGCGTCAAAATACATTTACTAAAGGCGTCAAAATACGTTTACTAAAGGCGTCAAAATACGTTTACTAAAAGCGTCAAAATACATTTACTAAAGGCGTCAAAATACGTTAACTGAAGGCGTCAAAATACGTTTACTAAAAGCGTCAAAATACGTTTACTAAAGGCGTCAAAATACGTTTACTAAAGGCGTCAAAATACATTTACTAAAGGCGTAAACTATCAAGACTTACTGATGATACGATAAACGAAAGTAAAACAAAATAATAATAATAAACTAATTCACTTAACGATGACAGTCAGATTAACGAACGAAGAAAAAATTATTATAAGTTTAAAACGAAGATAAGGTTCAACGAGGCTCATCAGAAGACAGTCAACGAGTGAGGGGGGGAGGAGGGAGGTCAACGATACACAGTAAACGACAAAGAGGGGCGCTTAACGACAAAAGACGAGCGTTTAACGACAAAAATACGCAAGTTTAACGACAAAAAGACGCAAGCTTAACGACAAAAAGACGCATGCTTAACGACAAAAAGACGCAAGCTTAACGACAAAAAGACGCAAGCTTAACGACAAAAAGACGCTCGCTTAACGACAGACTCATTAAACAGGAGTAACGTGGCCGTAACTCTCACTCGCCTGGCATTTAACGTTACCTTGGAAATGAACTTTATTTATTTCCTCCCATCACCATATTTTACGCCGTGTGTGTGTGTGTGTTTGAGTGAGTGTGCTTGAGTGTGTGTGTGTTTGGGTGAGTGTGTTTGGGTGAGTGTGTGTGTTTGAGTGAGTGTGCTTGAGTGTGTGTGTGTGTGTGTGAGTGAGAGTGTGAGTGTGTGTGTGTGTGTGTGTGTGTGTGTGTGTGTGTTTGAGTGAGTGTGCTTGAGTGTGTGTGTGTTTGGGTGAGTGTGTTTGGGTGAGTGTGTGTGTTTGAGTGAGTGTGCTTGAGTGTGTGTGTGTGTGTGTGTGTGTGTGTGTGTGAGTGAGTGTGTGTGTGTGTGAGTGAGAGTGTGTGTGTGTGTATGCGTGTTTGAGTGTGTGTTTGAGTGTGTGTGTATGTGTGTGTTTGAGTGTGTGTGTATGTGTGTGTTTGAGTGTGTGTGTGTTTGAGTGAGTGTGCTTGAATGTGTGTGTGTGGGTGACCCTCCCCATCAATATGCCAACACGACCCCTCACCCAGGTGGTTGACGGTGGTGGAGACCTATACACCCATGGGCCAGAACCTCCTCAGTAGGGCCAGAACCTCCTCAGTAGGACCAGAACCTCCTCAGTAGGACCAGAACCTCCTCAGTAGGGCCAGAACCTCCTCAGTAGGGCCAGAACCTCCTCAGTAGGGCCAGAACCTCCTCAGTAGGACCAGAACCTCCTCAGTAGGGCGGTGACCCACGCCAGCCTGTCCATTCCCCATCACTAAAATCAATCTGACTCAGCCGCTATGCGAGAAGAGGATCGTCCAACCGAGTAGAACCTTTTAATGGTGTTGGGTAATGGAGTTTGGCAGAGCTCCAGGGTGTACGGTGTGTGTCATGGGGTATAGAAGGCGCGCATACACGAGTACTAACTGATGTTTACATTGTGACTGGAAAACCAACCCTGATTTAATGATACTCTCCTAGACTTATACGTCAACCTTCCCCTGAACAGTTGGGAAGTGAATAAAACATTAAGTTACTCACATAAGCTAGAATATTAATAAGGGGACTCACAAGGGTGTCAAAAATTCGCTGAGACTCTACCACAGCCTCTTCTTCCCCCCTCTTAGAAGAAAAGTAGATTTACATATATTATGATTTTCCGGGTGTTGGGTGGAGGTGGAGGCAGTCTTTACATGTAGGCTCTCTCATCCTTCTTCACCACCATCATTACCACTATAACCACTATCACAAGTATCACTATTACCACTACCACCGTCATATATTACCACCACTACTACCACCAATATCCCCAGATTTACTCAATCGTGTCGTGTTGTTGGTGGCGCCCGTTGGTCATTGTTTTAGTCTCAGATCACTCTATTTACCTGTGTTTTAATGGTGTTTGGGTTAGGTTATGAATCTTAATATATAGTATGGTTTTAAATCACTGAGATGGGTAGGAAACTTTTCATTTTTTAATTACACAAATGCTGGTTTGGGTTTGTTGTTCCTACGTCTGGCAGTTGGTACGGGGTGCAGGTGAGGGAAACGTTATCGTACCGCATGGATTCCTACCACACTCTTCCCTCCCCTTTGGGTCAACGCTTCAAAATTCCACTTTCTGATGAACACTTCTAGGTTGCACGTTCATCTCTTATCTTCAAAACTGTAGCTGTGCATAGATAACAGACAGACAGACACTAATAATTTGGATCGCATAATACTGTATACAGAATTTGGTTCCCGTGAATATAAGAGTTTGGCCAAATAGAGCTATCAGTTTCGTGTACTTTAATAACAGTTCTGGTTTAAAACGGTTAATTACAACCTTGCAAAATTGTTGGTACTAGTTTTAACTCCATTGCTGCCAAAGACTATTAAATAAATGCCTGAGAGCAGAATTCAAACAACGAAGTTAAAACACGATAGAAAATAGTAAGTTTATTTTAACTGTGCGGTGTATTTAAGCAATTTATTGGTATTTATTTTCACTAAACACAAAGGAACGTTACTGATTCGATTTCTATTCATCTATATCTTGTGTGGTCTGAAAAGCGTACATGACGCCAACGGTTTACCAAAATCAGTAGAGAAAAAATGTAACTGAATCATATATAACATTAAATAACAATAATGAACAAATGGATTCCTATTTTAGTTAGCTTTACGAGTTCTTTATCCTGTTTAGTGCTCACAATATATTATTTAATACAGTAATGACCCAAGCGTTGACGACCAGCGAGTGAACCAGTCAGTCATGATACTTTATAAAAACATTAGATAATATTAAAGTAAAAATTTCGTCACTGAATTCACTTTAACGCTGCATAAATAATAACGTCAGTTGCTGGTGTGTGTTGATCTAACACGGATAACTACTCAACATTATTTATTTATTTATCTATTCATTGATTTCAAGTATAAAATATTACATAAGTAAAAAGTAAGAACATCTCGATAATAATTGTGTAATTTTTTTTCGATGTTCCTCTGACGCTACGTTGATTGTTGTTAAATATTTCCACCCCCAGGACTAAGCTGCCTAGAATTTCCACTTAAAGACAGAATATCTTAGCTTAAGCAAATAAATTAGAGGTTAAACACAACGACAATTAATCTACTTATAGTAACCACAACGACGAAGAATTGAAGATTGGAACGTATTGTCAAGCGTAAATTCATTAGTTCAATATGATTTATATTTGCATTATTTTACATTAGTTTACTTTTACAATCTCATTTCGAAATATTTTTTAATACAATTTCTTCATTTATCCAACCGAGTTTTATCAGTGGTCAATATTTATTTTTTCTTACTGTAATTAATGAAGTTTTAGTTGTACGTGACAATTTTTTTTCGTATGACTTATCGCTTATGCTGTGGTTAAATATTTGACATTCTAAACTTAAATGATAAGACGTGATAAATATTCTTTGGTGTTTTAATACAAATATCCAAGAAAGTTGATTTACGAGCTACTGATTCCGACCATCTTATTAATTTTGGAATAATTCAAACTTATAATCAACCACTATTCAGATTATTCAAAGTATATGGACACTTATAATATCTTTAGACTGATATGTTATTTAGTCACATATCCATTCACTATGCCCATTCATATGCCACTCACCTTTATGTTAAATTTCGTAACTATAATTCTGTTTCACTTGCAAAGGTTAAGTTCCCGGATTTGGTTCTTGATCACTTTATCACTGTTTTATATGTCCATATTTCACTGTATCACTATTAGTTTTATACATCCATATTTCACTGTATCACTATTTTTATACATCAATATTTCACTGTATCACTATTAGTTTTATACATCCATATTTCACTGTATCACTATTTTATACATCCATATTTCACTATTAGTTTTATACATCCAAATTTCACTGCTACGGTTTTATACATCCATATTTTACTGTATCACTGTTTCATACAGGTACACCCATATTTCACTGTATTAATTTTTTTTAATATTCACATTTCACTATCACTGTTTTATACATCCATATTTCACTGTTTAAAACATCCATGTTTCTCGGATGGTTGACAGCGCTGCGCTAAGTTCAATTGGTTCCTTCCACAATTAATTTTCAAGTAACTTTTCCACCTTCGTCATTATAAAGATCATCCAGGCACAGGAGTACTTGTAAATAGCGTCCGCCTCCGTAAGGGTGAAAAAGTCGACTGAGTTTCATTTCCCTGAACCAGCCAATCAAAACTAGACTAGACGGTGTGACGCAGCAGCGGTGTCGGGTGCTCGTGGTTCAACATCGACTGAACTACTGTTAAAACGTTTAACTGTAATTTGACGACCTTATGCACTTAGCTCCGTCAATTTTTTTTTTTAAAGAAGGGGGGAAAGAAGATTAGAGGTGGAGGAAGGAAATTATAGTTCGAAAATTGAAGAAATTTTGGAGGAAGGAGGAGACTGCCTTGCCTTGGTTGACGTTTGATTGTTTAATTGTTTGAGAATATTCGTAAGGCTAAGGCTTTTCTGTGGCGTGAATGCCTTATGTTCTCATAGTGCTTCATAAAACAAGTGATGGAGATAAAAAAATATTACAAGGAGACACCGTGGGGGGGGGGGGGGGGGGAGGGCATTTCGCTGTTGACATGGACGAAACAACTCCTTTTTTTTAGCTGATTAACAATGCAAAAATGTTCCTTTTGCTAGACACGGCAAGATAATGTATAAGGGTACACCGGACAACTGGATATTGCCTTACAACGTATACTTATGAGAATACAGCAAGTTTCTCTTGGCTTTAAGTATAACGCCCGTTGTCGGTGGTTCGCGACAGGACTTTTTTGGGTGACTGTACATTACTTTAATTTTTTCAAGATTATTAAAGATATTCAGAGTTATTTTTGGCCACATGGAGCAAGATGAATGTCTCTCCTCCCTGTAGATACCTGGATAACGACAAACATTCCAGAATTAAGGAGATACAAAAGAAATAAATATGAACTGTCTTCAGACAAGTTCTCGGCTAGCCTAGTAGTACGAATCAAACGACTCATTTCCTGATTTTATATAGCAAGGACTAGAATGCTTAAACATTGATAATAAAATACATACCTCCTTCTGATTTTGCCGTTGGAAGGTGTAGGGTTGGTACAGCCCATGGATGCAGTGGTCTACTTTTTCTTGACGACACTTTTAATTGCACTTTCTTTACTCTGTACTCAAGTCGGTCATTCTGTAATCATTTTAAGTGAAGCGAACACACACGGGCAAATTTGGTGTTATTTCATTAGAGTGCTAGCAGGCATTTATCCATTTATCACAAGTTTTCTTATATTTGGGAAATCTGCAATACTTGATGTGCTCTCTGCTTGAAGTTTGAGCTTTGCTGGTGCACCCGTATATTGCAAATAACTATAATTGTTGATACACTGGTCCCGGGACGAGACGTGGGAACACACAGCCTACACAGAGGTCAACAGATAGATTACGCGTGTTTACGACAGCGACGCCATTAAGCTGAGCACTGTGGGTAAAACAAGTGCTTGGACGGTACTAGTCTTTTTTCTTTTTTTTTACCTCATACAAATTACAATTAAATTTTTCGTTTCCTTTAACTGTTACTCTAAATACAGTACAATGTATTTCATCAGTGTAATTCGAGTAATTTAAATCATTTACCGAATGCTTAAGGGTGCCTGTATGATATTGGTGGGTTTTCTTATATAGTTGATGGTGCAAGCCCCGCTCCCCCTACATCTCTTATCACTAACCATTATTATACCAAACACATAATGCAATGGATAATATTGATTATTTTATAAAGAGTAAAATCAATTTTAAACACCACATATTAACGTAAAGGTGTTAAGACGAATATTACGGGGAGGTAGTGAGCTTGGTGGAAAAGCTGCTCCTCGGCTCACCCTACCAGTAAGCTCTCGCGGTAAAGGGGTGTTAAAGATAAAATGGAAATAAGACTAAGAAAACCGAGGTGAAATGAAGAGATAACTGCTCCATCCTTGGGTCCTCTGAAGATGTCTTGGAGATATCTCTTGTCTCTTAGTAATATGTAGTCGTGTGCCGGAGTGTTGTGGCTGCAGTCTCTTGAGAATGAAAACACTTGTCACTCTCTTAAATTAAAATATAATAAGTAAATGAAATACTTAAGGAAAATACTCAAATAAAAAAGAAATGAATGGATTATCAAGTTTAACCATACTTAAACATTTAAAGTTTGTAAAGAAATATCACATCTCCTTTCTCTCCCACATATGAGTAAATAATATGTTTCATCACACATTCTCAATTCTTTTTCCCCACAACCACAACAAGACCGTGAGATAATTATACAAACCAACACTCACTGACAGAATCACGTGTTATTTGCATCTGAATCTCACCATGTATGTCAGGAACATTTGGACCTAAATTGTTGGTCTAAGTCATAAATATCCAGAGGGGGAGGGGGGAGGTTTAAGGACCTTTCCATTATATTGAATAGTTACCGTAACAATATATCATACTCACAGCTTACAGGTATACCTCCAGGGGATAAAACTCTGTATTGCCTGGTATGTGTTTTTGATATCCAATTGTCTTAGTTAAATTTTCATAAGCATTGTATACCTGGAATCTAATTTGTAGGGAAACTAAAGGACAAATATATAGTGGATGTTTCCCCTTTGTGTTTCCTCCCAGTAGTACGTGAGTGAAATATCGGGAGGACGGGAGATCATGGTGGTGTGGTGTGGTGTGGTGTGGTGTGGTGGTGTGGTGTGGTGTGGTGTGGTGTGGTGTTTCTATCGCTTCTACAGTAGTGTGTCTAGCTTCTATTAACAACAGTGTATGGCTCTCCTTTAATAACAGAACTAGTCCCCATTAACAGAACTAGCCCCCATTAACAGAACTAGCCCCCATTAACATACTAGCCCCCATTAACAGAACTAGCCCCCATTAACAGAACTAGTCCCCATTAACAGAACTAGTCCCCATTAACAGAACTAGCCCCCATTAACAGAACTAGTCCCCATTAACAGAACTAGCCCCCATTAACAGAACTAGCCCCCATTAACAGAACTAGTCCCCATTAACAGAACTAGTCCCCATTAACAGAACTAGCCCCCATTAACAGAACTAGCCCCCATTAACAGAACTAGCCCCCATTAACAGAACTAGTCCCCATTAACAGAACTAGTCCCCATTAACTACAGGATGTTGGGACCTCACCTTAACATTTCATCTGGTCATCTCACTTGGTTTAAATATTCAAAACAACAATAGTTTATGTATAAAGGAACATGTGCGTGTACCTTGCGAGGGTGTGTACAATATGTGCGTGTGTGTGTGTGTGTGTGTGTGTGTGTGTGTGTAGAGGAGGTAAGGAGGCAGTGGGGGGTGTATGGAGGGGAGAGGGGAGAGGGGAGGGTACATGTCGGTGGCGTCAGCAGTGAAGATGTTAGGGCAGCGGGGAGACGGTCTTCAACGGTCCAGACAATCGGATCACGGCCTGAGATAGTGCAGTGCTAGACTCCCTTCCCCCTCCTCTTTCCCTCCTTTCTCTCTCCTCTCTCCCTCCTCTCCCTCTCCTCTCTCCCTCTCCACCCCACCTCTCATTCTCCTCTCTGTCTCCTCTCTCCCTTTATTCTCCTCTCTCCCTTTCCCCTGCCCTATCTTCCTTCCTCCCTACGTCTTCCCTCCCTCCCTCCCTCCCTCCCTCCCTTCCTCCCTCCCTACCTTCTGTCCTCCAACACCAACACTCTCTTCCTCCCTCACCACGACCCTTTTCTCCCTCACCATGACCCTTTTCTCCCTGAGTCACCTGATATATCTCCCTGGGGTCTCCCTGTTGTGTCTCCCTGGCGTGGTGTTCTCTGTGCTCCCTGCCTCTCAGTGATGGCTCTCCCTGCCTCTCAGTGATGGCTCTCCCTGTCTCTTAGTGATGGCTCTCCTTGCCTCTCAGTGATGGCTCTCCCTGCCTCTCAGTGATGGCTCTCCTTGCCTCTCAGTGATGACTCTCCCTGCCTCTCAGTGATGGCTCTTCCTGCCTCTCAGTGATGGCTCTCCCTGTCTCTCAGTGATGGCTCTCCTTGCCTCTCAGTGATGGCTCTCCCTGCCTCTCAGTGATGGCTCTCCTTGCCTCTCAGTGATGACTCTCCCTGCCTCTCAGTGATGGCTCTCCCTGCCTCTCAGTGATGGCTCTCCCTGCCTCTCAGTGATGGCTCTTCCTGCCTATCAGTGATGGCTCTCCCTGCCTCTCAGTGATGGCTCTCCTTATCTCTCAGTGATGGCTCTCCCTGTCTCTTAGTGATGGCTCTCCTTTTTTCTCAGTGATGGCTCTCCCTGCCTCTCAGTGATGGCTCTCCTTGTTTCTCAGTGATGGCTCTCCTTGCCTCTCAGTGATGGCTCTCCTTGCCTGTCGGCGATGGCTCTCCCTGCCTCTCAGTGATGGCTTTCCTTATCTCTCAGTGATGGCTCCCCCTGCTTCTCAGTGATGGCTCTCCTTGCCTGTCGGCGATGGCTCTCCCTGCCTCTCAGTGATGGCTCTCCTTGCCCCTCAGTGATGGCTCTCCCTGCCTCTCAGTGATGGCTCTCCTTGCCTCTCAGTGATGGCTCTCCTTGCCTCTCAGTGATGGCTCTCCCTGCCTCTCAGTGATGGCTCTCCTTGCCTCTCAGTGATGGCTCTCCTTGCCTCTCAGTGATGGCTCTCCCTGGAAAGTAATGTTGAATTTATCCCCTCTGCTCCTCCCCCACATTTTGACTGTTCCTCTGCGCTGCCTTGGTTATCCAGTTTTCTTCCATCTACTCTTTCTCTTTCCTTCTTTCTTCCCTCTTCTACTTCCTCTATCTTCCTTTCTTCTTCCTTTATCGTCTACTCCACCTCCCACTTTATTCTTCTTTCGTTTATAGTTTCCTCTTTATTCCTCTTCATCTTCTTGGGCTCTATTTTCCCTCCTTCTTTCCTTCCTCTTCCCCCTCCTCCTCCTCTTCCTCCTCCTTCTTCCCCTCCTCTTCCTCCTCCTCCTCTTCCCTCCTCCTCCTCCTCTTCCTTCTTCCTCCTCCTTCTTCTCCCCCTCTTCCTCCTCCTTCTTCTCCCCCTCCTCCTCCTCCTCCTCCTTCTTCCCCTCTCTCCATCCTCCTTCTCCCTCCTCTTCCTCCTCTTCTTCCCTCCTCTTCCTCCTCCTTCTACTCCTCCTCTTCCTCCTCCTTCTCCCCCTCCTCCAACTCCTCCTTCTTCCCCTCTCTCCATCCTCCTTCTCCCTCCTGTTCCTCCTCTTCTTCCCCTCTCTCCATCCTCCTTCTCCCTCCTGTTCCTCCTCTTCTTCCCTCCTGTTCCTCCTTCTTCTCCTCCTCCTCCTTCTTCTTCTCCCCCTCTTCCTCCTCCTTCTCCCCCTCTTCCTCCTCATTTCCCTCCTTCTCCTTCCCTTCAACAAAACGATTTCATTGTGGTTGTAAAATCATCCAAAAAATTGACTTCACTTTACCGACTTCCCTAAATTCTGTAACTGTGTGAGCGAGCGCGCGCGTGCCTGTACATTTAGAGGTGTGTGTGTGTGGGGGGGGGGAGGGTGAGTGGGTGGGTTTAAGAAGAACAAGAACAAGACGAACAAGAACAAGAACAACAACAAGACGAACAAGAACAAGAACAACAACAACAACAGCAGCAACAACAACAACAGCAACACCAAAACTTGATAAACATACAATACTTATATCATTAAAACGTAATTACTAGCCATAGGTTAATTAAGACAATGGTTTAATAGTAACTAGACGAATACACCATTAAGACTCCGTACATGTGTGGCGGGGGAGAACTGACAGACCGTGAGGTGTAGTGCTGGAGGCTTAACGGTGAGCTTAACGGTAACCCTGATTTAACGGTGAATCTTAACGGTGAGGCTTAACGGTAACCATGAATTAACGGTGAATCTTAACGGTGAGGCTTAACGGTAACCATGAATTAACGGTGAATCTTAACGATGAGGCTTAACGGTAACCATGAATTAACGGTGAATCTTAACGGTGAGGCTTAACGGTAACCATGAATTAACGGTGAATCTTAACGGTGAGGCTTAACGGTAACCATGGTTTAACGGTAAGACATAACAGTGGAGACTTATAGAGCATCTGTTAAGTTACCTATTGAAGGAAATAAGTACAGTATAGATAATTTAAGACTCATGATCATTACAGCTATTACTATTTTTTCCAGTTTATTCACAGAAATTCGTATTATAAAGACAATATCTTACACCATCTCATCATAAATCTAGATGCCATCAGTTTACTTCGACAGACTTACAGATATCACACCGACAGATCACCAACACACAGTCAACCGTTGGTATAAATATGGGTATCTTACGGTATTTGAACCAATAAAACTCTCAAACAGTCTTCTAGTAATACGGTATTACGTTTTTGATAATGTTACCGTGTATATATTGTAATATTTATCAGTGTTTTTGATATTTGCTCTATTGACCCACTTTGTTTATTATGAAGTGTGGCTACTAAGTGATAATATTATTGTTCTGTTCACTCCCGTATACATTTATATTTGAAAATACTTAAAAAGGATTTATATCAAGTTTTACATTCAACTTTGATTTTCTCTCCGGTGAGTTGCATTCCCCCACTGCTGCCTCACTGGTCTTTCCATGAAGCTGTCGGGTCACGAGATATTCTTCCACCTACAAGTGCGACGGATTCTGGAACCAACTAGTCTGCAGAAACGTAAACTGTGTGTGTGTGTGAGGCTCGACCATGGACTAACCAAACCACAGGTAGGTAGGTGAGGAAATGGGTGTTGTACAGGTGTAGCGCCATTATCCACAACACCACCAAGTAAACAACTTTCTTATGGAGTGTTTGTTTACTAAATATTGCTGCAGGAATGTAAAGTCATAGAATGAATCATTATAAGAGAAATCCGTATTTACTTTTATTCCTAGGACAAACGAGAGATGGTTCTTGATTACCCTGGGGATAAAATTCTCCTACTGGGACGTGTTGGCATCAAGCAGAGCCTCAAGGTTAGGAAGGACTTGAGAGCTACGGAGTGGGTCAAGGTACAACTCACACACACACAAGCCAAGATAAACGTTAGTGTTTTGAGTTTTTATTATATTTCATTAATCACTAAAGCTATCTGGCTGATAGTTAGAGAGAGCCATCGTTCTCATTCAAGTACATCCAAAGCCGGTCATGTTTCTCACTCCCTTTACTGAGAAGGTGTAACTCGATCCTTGATAAAAATATACACTAGACTGGTTGCTGAGGCTGAGAGAAACAATCCGCCCTTGATGTGACCGCCAACGAAGTATTTTATATACCTGGAGGGACTTGAAAGCTTTCCTTCTATCCCCCCCCCCCCCCCTTGTGTTGTGGGCGTCTCAAAACAGCTAGGTGTAAATATCCCCGAGAAGGTAAGGTTTTGGGGCCAGTGTTTTGGTCGGTTACCCTCATAGTATTTCAAGGTAGTTGGGTAAGGTAGGTGGTGGGAACGTTTGTCGGGCGGTAGTTCTTGTGTGTAAGTTAATCAGTACAACATACAGGGAATTCTTTAATATTAGCTGAGTCTGTAGGGACACTTTTCCTTCTGCCAGGTCCACAGTTACCCCCCCTCCCCACCCTCTCCTGTGCAGGCGCTGAAGAGTAAGCTAATGTTTAGTACTGACGGGGCCCTGTTACTGAGTGTTTCTGTCGAGATGAGATAAATGTTTGTGGTATTGATGCGTGGTGCTTTGTGGTAGAGGGTGTGGTAGAGGGTGTGGTAGAGGGTGTGGTAGAGGGTGTGGTAGAGGGTGTGGTAGTGTGTTGTTATGTGGAAGGGAGGGGAGTAGAGGGGATGGGAGGGGAGAGGACAATACTCTACTCACCTCCCCATCATCGCCCCAACACCCTCCTTTGCTCTCTCTCTCTCTCCTCCCCGTCTCTTTCGTACACCTCTTATCCTTCATTTATTCCTATTTATCTCTTCTTCCTTCACCCTCCCTCCTTTTTCCTCCCTCCCTTCCTCCCTCCTTCCTTCTCCCCCTCTCTCCTTCTCCCTCCTTTCTTCAGCTCATCTCCCTGACCTGTTGTGACCTCCCGGACTCTGCCTAACTCCCTCATTCGTATCCTACTCGTCCGTACACCTCCACTCCAGGTAGAAGAGAACGCCAAAGAGAAGTAAAAATGGACTAAGCCAGAGAGACAGACACACAAACAGACAGAAACAGACAGACACACAAACAGACAGAAATAGACAGACAGACAGACAGGTTAAAATCACTCATGCTAGATTCTTTCCACAAGGGCCGTTAGTAAAAGTCATTCTGGTATCCAAGTTAAGCTTTAATATAGTCACTGTTGGGTTTGGTTCATCTAATTGAAAATTCTATTTGTCCAACAGAAGGCCTTTTGTATGTGTGTGTATGTGTGTGTGTGTGTGTGTGTGTGTATGTGTGTGTGTGTGTGTGTGTGTGTGTTTATAAATTCGTATATTTATTTATTCAAAAGCACGACATACTGACCACACCAGCCCAGGTCTTCATACACCAGGTAACCGTACTGACCACACTACCTTAGGTCACACCATACACCAGGTAACCGTACTGACCACACTACCCTAGGTCACACCATACACCAGGTAACCGTACTGACCACACTACCTTAGGTCACACCATACACCAGGTAACCGTACTGACCACACTACCCTAAGTCACACCATACACCAGGTAACCGTACTGACCACACTACCCTAGGTCACACCATACACCAGGTAACAGTAATGACCACACTACCCTAGGTCACACCATACACCAGGTAACAGTAATAACCACACCATTTGAATAACACCAGATCCCTAGCCACACCATTTGAGGACACCGATCTGTACTAAAACAATGTAAACAAAACTTACTTAGCTGTTGATGTAAACACCTGTAGTTATATTGAGATAATTTACTTGGCCGAATCTCACAGAATTTACTTGAATTATGTTAAGTTATGTTAGATTTACCCCCCCCCCCCCCATACCACTCTAGTACCGCCGTTGTTAATCCCTGCTGCCTCACCTGTTAACATAAGCAATAGTTCCTATGTCTTTACCTATAGATGTTAACTCAAATCCAAAAGCGTCATTCATAGATTTATTTTATAGGTAAATAAATCATAACAAATAATAAAGAAAGTATGAAAGAAAGAAAGAAAGTAAGAAAGAAAGAAAGTAAGTAAGAAAGTAAGAAAGAAAATAAAAATAAAAATTTGTTCTCTTATTAATTTTTTCATATATAAAAAAAATTTCTTTGTATTATTGAACATTTAATTGTTTGCATAATTCATTTTTTGTATGTTTGTGATAAAGTTATAATGTAATATAAGTGGGACGGGTGAATTATATAATGGACAAACAGTATAATATGTGTTCTGTACTGAGTGATTGTCCTCTTGGTATGTAAACTACTATGAATTACCATAATAAAATACCTATTACTTGATTATTACTTAGATTATCAATTATCTATTAAGTAATACCTTTAATTTTCTTAGTAATTATAGTAAAAAAAAAAGAATATGAATATTTATTATTGTAATTAATTTATATTTTTATGGAATCTTCTAGCTGACTATACTCCCATTTGTTAGTCAATAGTAAATATTAATCTATATTTCGTGTGTTGAGTATTGAAACTTTAATAAACATTACCAAAAATCATAAGAAATTCCGTAATATTCAGTCATGTATTTAATATCCAAGTTTATGTTATATTTGTTAACGTGAGACACAAATCAGATTTAACATGTACCCAACGTGTGGTGTGAGAGAGATAGGTTTCTCATATACATTTCACATCAGTAACATATATATATATCACATTTACATAATATACATGACATATTAACACAGTGAGATACAGCTCTATGTTAATACACCAGGTAAGGTCACTCAGTACACAGGTAACGCCACAGTACTTGGTTTTATAAGGTTAGGTTAGGTTAGGTTAGGTTGGGTTAGGTTAGGTTAGGTTAGGTTAGGTTAGGTTAGGTTAGGTTTGGTTACTCTTTGACTATCGTAGAGTGAACTGTAGCGGAGGGACACTACCTTCACTAGATACATTTCCTGACGTGTGGCTAGGAGCTGGGGGTGGGCTAGGTGGATGGGTGGCTGGGGGCTAGGGGCGAGGGGCTGGGTGGCTAGGGGCTGGGGGCTGGGGGCTAGGGGGTGTATACCTGGTGACCCTCACAATATTCTGTTCACTCGACCATAAAAGGGGATTTCATGCTACAATCTTTCATTTAAGTATAATGTTAGAGTTAACTGTGTGTAAAATATAAGTAGTGCATATACAATATTATTATGTACATGGACGTATGCACTGTGTGTGTGTGTGTGTGTGTGTGCGTGTGTGTGTGTCGTCAATGTCATAAATTCAATTCCTATCGTCGTATTAACATATTAAATCAAGAAAAAAATTAAAAAATATATATTCTGAACTTTTTGTACTTATGGTCGTTACTAACTCTGCCAGAAGGTGTCAGATGATAATAATTCTTTTGCTACAGCTCCCTCACCTGTCGCGTCTCACAGGAATATACAGGTGAATAAATACGATGTTAGTTGTTTATGTAGCCTGAGTGTGTCCCGCCAACCGTGTGTTTTGTGTCGTCTACTGAGCTGGTGACGACACGGGATCCAGGTCTAGTGGATTATGGTTTTTGTTGACGATATTATTGATACATATGGACATTTGTTTTATAATTCAGGGTTTTAATCATTTAATTCAGATACCATTGAGATTATTAATGGTTTATTTTAATTAATTATATGGAAACAAAGTATATTAATTACTCTAAATATTCAGAGTTTCTGAGCAAAATAATGACACAGTTGCCAGATAATGACTTAATAGTATATCATGATAATTATGGTGACTCTGGCAACACTGTCATGATATATGGTGACGTTGGCAACACTGTCATGCGTCACTATATCTTCCTCAATAACATTCTAAAAAAATGTTACAGTCAATAATGAATACATTTATACATAAGGTAGTGTAGCGTAGTGTAGTGTAGTGCGTCATTAGACATCAACGTTAAAACTACAGTGACCCTCAGGTAGATACAGTGATCCCCAGGTTAGATACAGTGACCCCCAGGTTAGATACATTGACCCCAGGTAGATACAGTGACCCCAGGTAGATACAGTGACCCCCAGGTTAGATACAGTGATCCCCAGGTTAGATACAGTGACCCCCAGGTAGATACAGTGATCCCCAGGTTAGATACAGTGATCCCCAGGTTAGATACAGTGACCCCAGGTTAGATACAGTGAAACCCCCATATAACGGACAATATCGTTAAGATGTCCGTTATATGGAGGTTTTAGTGCATGTAATTGACACTGATTTAGACGTCTTCACTCTAATGACTCTGTGTGTGTGTGTGTGTGTGTGTGTGTGGTCCTTTGAAGATTCCACTGCAAGTTCGTTACGGTTTTATCAAGATCTGATTGGATATTCGCGATTTTTTATAACCAATCAAAATTTACGGTTTTTCACTTCAATTTAATAATAATAATAATAATAATAATAATAATAATAATAATAACCACAAGACCATCATCACATTCTATTATATATATTTAACATAAGAGAATTATATATCTCAGTATAATCCATGAGGTAAAAAATATAATTAAATATATCCATCCATCTTCACAAACATCTAAACACCTGACGTCACTACATCTATCACTTATGACGTCAATACACCATTAACTCATGACGTCACCACCTATCACCCATGACGTCACTACACCTATCACCCATGACGTCACTACACAACATTAGGAACTATTTGACTTAGCTCCTTGTTGTCAGTGTATGTGTGACAGCTGTGAGGGGGAGACACGGGGAGGGAGAAAGAGGTGTTACTCACATTCTGCAGCCAATGTGAGACAACAGCGGCCCCCCCAACTTACCTGCAACAGACGTAAGGTACGTTAATGAATCATATAATGGCGTTAGTGAACTAGTTATAGTTTTCTTATATTAAATGTTAACAAATTATAGAATGAGTGTGAGAGTGAACACGGTTGTGATGTTATACCCGGGAAGGTGTATTTTCTGATGGTATATTTTGTCTTATTGCCTCAGTAACTTCTAAGTGAAAATGTCAGTATATTTATGATGTTTTAAAAGTGGAATGAATATATACACAAGTATAATCAGGTGTATAATGACTTGAAATTCACCTTTTCTTACCTGCCATTGTCTGTAGTATAAAGATCAGGCGGACTCAGGTGAACACACGCAATAAGTAGATAAAGAAATATCGATGGAAATGAGGGAATTATGTAGGCGGGAGTGAGTACTAGGAAGCTGTGGTACAATGGGTGGAGGAGGTATTAGAGCGAGAGAAATACAATAGAGAGACGCTATTGTATCTTGAGAGAGACGCGGCGTGGGTGAAAGAGAACTGAGAGACAGTACCTTGGTTCGAGGAAGTGTTGGAGGAATATATCGCATGTGGAGGATCACTTTGTCGCTGTTATCATCACCAGGGAAGGTGTGTCTGTGTGTCCGTCTTATCAATATTCTAAACAATGTTCTTTAGATATACGGAATTTTCAGCTCGTGTTTTTGTTTCGTAAATGTTATTAATATTAGACCTTGGAATATTTGAGTGTTGGTTTAAGGAACAATTTACCTCGACAGTTGTTTCTTTAGCACAGACATATTCACGGCTGAGCGCACCCGGGGTTTTGCTCTGCTAAAAGAAATCGCCACTTTGCAAAATTCGACCCAAATTTTAGTAAAAATTTTGAAGACTAAAAATTCTTACAAATATACAAACAAGTTACTTACAGTCCTGGAGGAGGAACATTAAGGTTACTTACTGTGGTCTGCCAGTGATGCTTTCTTTCTAAATTGAAATTTCTTTACATTTTTGGAAAAAAAAATTGCCACAGTTTTGTAAACTTTAAATTTATTTTTATAAAGGCTTCATCAGTTTTGAGAAAGATCAACTTATATTTACAATGTTCGGTAATGAGAAGTCAACTTGCCACCCTAAATGAGCTTTTGCAATATTTTGGTATAGTACATTGCAAAATTTTAGAATCTAGATATTCATAAAATTCAAAATTACATTTACATAACATACCGGTGAGCCGATTTTAGAGGGGAATCGGCTCACGTTTAAGGGTGGTGGAGGATGCCAAGCTCTTGTCCAAGAACACAATTCTAAACTTTTATAATGAAATACTTACAACAATACTTTTTCTCTGTGTCTGTGTCTAAACTAAAGGTCTTGTCCCACCATTGCCGGTAATTTTGGAGATGATACAACGTGCTGTTACAAAAAGTTCAGTAGGAAATACTACAAAATGTATGGAGGAAAACAGAACACCACTATGGCGCCTGTAGAGCTACAAAAGTTCGTATTGAACTTCTGTACTTTAAAAATAAAAACTTCTAGAGTTCTTCATGCGTGTATCTTGCTCTTGGCTGTATCTATGTTAGTTGTTTCATAATTTTCAGAACAAATAACTGACAACAACCACCACTATAGAGCCAGACAAGAGCCACTACAGAGCCAGACAGGAGCCACTACAGAGCCAGATAGGGCCAGGATCAACGCTCTATAACTCTCCTCAGCGTCTTCTCCTTGCCCAATCTATTCTCATTCAGTTGTTACCGACGCTGTTTTTCATCCAGAGAATAATGCCGGCCGGACGAACCCCCCTCACTCGTCCATCGTCATGCTCAACACACTGCCTCCCTCACTCGTCCATCATCATGCTCAACACACTGCCTCCCTCACTCGTCCATCGTCATGCTCAACACACTGCCTCCCTCACTCGTCCATCGTCATGCTCAACACACTGTCTCCCTCACTCGTCCATCGTCATGCTCAACACACTGCCTCCCTCACTCGTCCATCGTCATGCTCAACACACTGTCTCCCTCACTCGTCCATCGTCATGCTCAACACACTGCCTCCCTCACTCGTCCATCGTCATGCTCAACACACTGTCTCCCTCAACACAATAACAGTGTAACAATGGCCACAATAACAGTGTAAGGGTGGCCACACTAACAGTGTAAGGGTGGCCACACTAACAGTGTAAGGGTGGCCACACTAACAGTGTAAAACTGACCAGAATAACAGTGTGAGGGTGGCCACACTAACAGTGTAAAATTGACCAGAATAACAGTGTGAGGGTGGCCACAATAACAGCGTAACAATGGCCACAATAACAGTATGAGGGTGGCTATAATAACAGTGTAACTATGGCTACAATAACAATGTAAGGGTGGGCACAATAACAGTGTAACAATGACCACAATAACAGTGTAAGACTGGCCATAATAACAGTGTAACAATGGTCACAATAACAGTGTAAGGGTGGCCACAATAACAGTGTAACAATGGCCACAATAACAGTGTAAGGGTGGCCACTTTAACAGTGTAAGACTGACCATAATAACAGTGTAACAATGGCCACAATAACAGTGTAACAATGGCCACAATAACAGTGTAAGGGTGGCCACAATAACAGTGTAACAATGGCCACACTAACAGTCTAGGAGCGACCATGCTAACAGAGTTTAGGCACTGTACAAAATGAAAGTCAAGAGAAGGCGCTATAAGGCAGACGCATTAGATAAACAGCAGTATTACAGCAGCCTGAAGCTTACCATATTTACCTTATTAAAAACCTAACAACGAAACAACAAGAGCAAGAAAACTGGAGCCCTATAACAAAAACAGTATAGTCGAATTAACAAAAACAGTATAGTCCCCTTAACAAAAACAGTATAGTTCCCTTAACAAAAACAGTATAGTCCCCTCAACAAAAACACCATGAGGTTCAAACACAAGACAACAACATTAATGGAGGAATGACTATAAAGGAACATACAGCCAACTCACCAACCATGACAATATTACTTTTAAGACTCACGACACACAGGAAAAAAAAATGTTGGAACTTTAAACACTACTGTAGGAGCCACCAACAGTAATGGTGAAGGGGCCACAACAGTAATGGTGAAGGGGCCACAACAGTAATGGTGAAGGGGGCCACAACAGTAATTGTGAAAGAACCGCAAGAGAAGATTATTAGGAAATTATTTTAGTAATTTAGGAAGCTACAATAAGATTAGGAGCTACAAGAATGCAAGTTCAGGAACCACAATAATGGTCGTGAAAGAGCCATAATAATAATACTGAAGAAGCCACAATAATAATACTGGAGGAGCCACAATAACACTGTAAGTGCCACAATAACACTGGAGGAGCCACAATAATAACACTGGAGGAGCCACAATAATAACACTGGAGGAGCCACAATGACAACACTGGCGGAGCCACAATAATAACACTGGAGGAGCCACAACAACAACACTGGAGGAGCCACAACAACAACACTGCAAGAGCCACAATAACACTGGAGGAGCCACAATAATAAAACTGGAGGAGCCACAACAACAACACTGGAGGAGCCACAACAACAACACTGTAAGAGCCACAATAACACTGGAGGAGCCACAATAATAACACTGGAGGAGCCACAATAATAACACTGGAGGAGCCACAATAATAACACTGGAGGAGCCACAATGACAACACTGGAGGAGCCACAATAACACTGGAGGAGCCATAACAATAATACTGGAGGAGCCACAACAACAACACTGGAGGAGCCACAACAACACTGGAGGAGCCACAACAACACTAGAGGAGGCACCACACAACAGTACAGACCTGGCAAAATAAAGCAACAATTTCCATAACAGACTCGTAAACTTAGCGGGGAACATCTTCACTCATGCTGGGGAATATTCTGGCTCTAAGTCTCTCACTAAATCTGGCAATATTCTCCTTGTATCTTTCTCAGTATTCTCACTCTAATTATATCCGTGTTCTTCTCTCTCTCTCAATATTCTCCTTGTATCTTTCTCAGTATTCTCACTCTAATTATATCCGTGTTCTTGTTCTCTCTCTCTCAATATTCTCCTCGTATCTTTCTCAGTATTCTCACTCTAATTATATCCGTGTTCTTGTTCTCTTTCAATATTCTCATTATAAATATCTCAATATTATTGGTCTTAATCTCTCAATATTCTCGCTCTAACTTTCTAAATACACCCGCTCTAAATAACTCAGTATCCTAGTTCTACATATCTCAATATTCTTCCTCCAACTCCCTCAGTATTCTCTCTCTAATCTTCTCCAAATTCTCGCTCTAACTCTCAGTAATTTCTCTATCTCTCAACATACTTTGACAGATGTGTTGGGAAATACTCTAGATGTCGTGTACTGGTGAATTTTTTAGTTTAACAAATTTATTGGCAGAGCTTGTAGTACAGTTTGCCTATTCTGAGTAATTCAGTCAGGTCTTGACACTGAGGGTGGTATCACTTCTCACTCTCACGCAGGACAGAGGTTCATACACAAAGAAATACATCATATTCATTAACAACTATAAATGTATAGAGGTCAGATTCATATGGATAATGTCACTGTTCACTGCCATGCAGGACAGAGGTTCGTACACAAAGATTTGCATCATATTCATTGACAGTACATATACATATATGTAAACACACACACACACACACACATATACATACATATGCGTATATACATACACATATACATGTACACGTACATATACATGCACACACGCACACATACATACATATACGTCGGTCAGATTCATGTGGGTAATGTCACTTTTCACTGCCATACAGGACAGAGGTTCGTACACAAAGAATGCATCATATTCATTGACACTATATATAGGTCAGATTCATGTGGGTAATGCCACTGTTCACTGCCACGCAGGACAGAGGTTCGTACACAAAGAAGGAAGAAGGAAAGGTAACACAACTTTTGCTTCTCCCATTGTCATGTATATTATGGAAAGACTATCTAGCGCTCAGTGGTCCACGTCTAACTGTGTGACGAGGTAGGCAAACAGGTGGGTGGGTCGAGTCCATCCACAAAGTGATAATAATTACATCATTACGTGAAGATAATGAACAACCTCCTCCTCCTCCTCCTCCCTGGTCCTTCACGCACCTAGAAAATTACTTAACATAACAAAGCCATATAATAAAATGCTGAGAATCTCCTACCTGGGAAAAGTGTCTGGGTGATTGTACTCTGTTTCCCCGCCCCGCCCCGCCCCGCCCCGCCCCGCCCCACCCCGCCTCACCACGCCTCACCCCGCCTCGTTCAGCCCCACCTCACTTCGTCACACAACGTCAACCGAGCACTATCCCGTCCCAGCCGCGTCCAGCCCCGCCCATCCTCGCCCCGACTTGCCTCATTCTCTCTCTCATTCTACCACGCTACGCTACACCTCGCCTCACCCCGTCCCATAACTCCACCCTCCATCTTATAACGCCTAGCCTTAATTCTTCTCACCCTACCTCGTATTGCTTCACTTGGCTTCACCTCGCACCAACTGGCTTCACCTCGCACCACCTGTCTTTACCTCACACCATCTGACCTCACCTCGCACCACCTGGCTTGGCCTCGCCCCACCTGTCTCATTCAGCTCCCTCCCTTACCTGTCTTATTTAGCCCCTCCCCCTCCTTCACCTGTCTCGTGTAGCCCCTCCCTCTCCCTCGCCTGTCTCGTGTAGCCCCTCCCCCTCCCTCACCTGTCTGTTTTCTGTCTCACTTCATCTTCTTGTCTCAGACCGCCCCGCTGTTCCCTGTCAACACCGTCTCAGGCCACCCCTCCGTGTCCTCCAGATCCCCAGACCGTCAAACCCCTATCATGTCCGTGGTTCAGCCCCAATCGACCCCGACAATAGTACCAACATAGTCCCTCCCCGAGTGTAGCTCCTAGGAGGCTCTTCTTCGCCAACTCCTCCCCACTCCCCCTCCTCGCATTCCCTTCCGCAGCTAAGCACCTAGATGGACCCTCCCCATCCACTGCTCCCCACATTCCATTCCCCAGGCCCAGTAACTATAACTTCCCTCCCCGCTAACCTCTCCCCAGGCCCAGCACGAATCTTCCCCGTCTGCCATCCCTTCCCCAGGTCCAGTACCTAGGAGGCCCCTCCCCCCACGAGCTCGCCCCGTTCCCCGGCACCACCAAAGCCGGCCCATTGTATAAGGGACGGGGGGGAGCCGGCCTAAGCCTGTTTAAGCCAACTTTGACCAGTATGCATGACCTAGCGTGTTTAGCAAAAGCTCCATTTGTATTTGCTGAACTTCAAAAAAAGTGTAATTTTAGTTTCCAGGAGAGAGAGTTTTATAGAGAAAAATGTGCCAAGCGAATGTAAAAGTGGGGAGGCCTTTGTTATGTTACCTTGGCATATGGGGTGACACCTTTTGTACTGATGTAGGCGTCCTGTTGTTACTGTTATAGGCGTCCTGTTGTTACTGTTGTGAGCGGTTTGGTGTTATTGATGTAGGCGTCCTGTTGTCACTGTTGTGGACGTCCTGTTGCTACTGTTGTGGGCGCCTTGTTGCTACTATTGTGGGCGTCCTGTTGTTACTGTTATAGGCGTCCTGTTGTTACTGTTGTGAGCGGTTTGGTGTTATTGATGTAGGCGTCCTGTTGTTATTGTTATAGGCGTCCTGTTGTTACTGTTGTGGGCGTCCTGTTGTCACTGTTGTGAGCGTCCTCTTGCTACTATTGTGGGCGTCCTGTTGCTACTGTTATAGGCGTCCTGTTGTTACTGTTATAGGCGTCCTGTTGTCACTGTTGTGGGCGTCCTGTTGTTACTATTGTGGGTGTCCTGTTGCTACTATTGTGGGCGTCCTGGTGTTACTGTTGTTGGTCACGTTAGGTGTAGTAATACAGCATCACTAGGGTACAGCATGAGTGGGTCGTAAGACACTTTCTTCCCCCCCCCCCACAAATAATGACATACGTTATGCCATCGTAAAATATGAAAAATTATTACCAAGAAAAGTAATGTTCTCAGTTAAGTGTGTGAGAGCGCGCGCGAGTATGTGTTATGTGTGTACTTGTAAGTGCATGTATGTATGTATGTATGTATGTCTGGTTCAAGTGTGATCATCTACGAAAGATAATACGTCGTTTGAAGGGTTGACATACTTACCCCGCAATGGAAAAAATAAAGACGAAGACACAGATCATGCAAGTTCCTGAGCGATCAGGGGAGATGGTTTGTTTACTTTTTAAAGTTTTCATTCAAATAATTCTAAGACGTTTGTGGATGGAAGGACGTGATAAGAAAGGAAGTATCATAGAAGAGATATGACTAGAATGAAGGTATGTATAGGTGAATGATGATAAAGTTCAATTAAATGGAACTTCTCAGAGTACAGTTGGTATGAGGAAGAATGGCTTGTTGTAATTGAAATTGACAAGAAGGCGAATGGTGGAGTGGATCTTTTTAAGGAACAGAATTTAGAAAGAAAGAAAGAAAGAGAGAAAGAAAGAAAGAAAGTGGTAAATAGTGTGATGTGAAAGGGATATAGGGAGGAGGAGGAGGAGGAGGCGAGGGGATTGTTCTGTGATTAAGTGAAAGACTCGAGATGGAATTTTGATTTGTGACGAAAGATTACGACTGTGTTGCGCTGCTCTAATACACACACACACACACACACACTTACACACACACACACACACACACACACACACTTACACACACACACACACACACACACACACACACCATCATCGTGTAAGATCTTTTAGCCTCCCTAGAGTCATTGCTCATCAGGTGGTTAACGATGCACCACGACAGGTACAGGCTGTTAGAGACTTGATTAATGTTCATATCAGTGACTGGACACCTGGCTATGATGGGGGTAGTGCCCTGAGTAGATTAACGTAGTAGAATGCCAGTGTTGGTGACGTCGAGGAGTGCCAGTATTGGTGACGTAGAGGAGTGCCAGTGTTGGTGACGTAGATTGAGTGCCAGTATTGGTGACGTAGATTAATGGCAGTGTTGGTGACGAAGTGCCAGCGTGCCATTGTTGCCGTCAGCGCTCCAGTCATCGCCACATTCAACATATAAACATTAAACCACAACAAGCGGACATGAATGAGTTTTATTAGTAAGAAATGCATGCGCAGAGAATTTCACGATATTGTGGAGTTTAATGACCATGACTCAGCCAGACCCAATGAAGCTGTAAATGTTTTAATGTTTCCGGAAGTTTTAGCACCAGCCGGACACACACACACACACACACACACACACACACACACACACACAACACAAAACAACCCGGCTCTCAGGTTTGCTATGTCAAGTTCACCTTCAAAACAATATTGGCATAACTTGAAGACTCGTGCTGTGTCGTGTATACCTGCTCTGTTTACCTTAAGACTTGAAGCTGATGTTATTCCTTAAGATATGGTGGCTAAGAGTATTCTGAGGTAGGTATGGAGGCTGGCTGTATGGTATCTCACGTTAAGGATACTCATGAAGATCTTGTAAGTATTTCTGTGTATATAGTGCATCAGTTCACCATATTACAGGTTGAAATAGATATTGTTACACATATTAAGAATTTTTGCTATTTGATTTATTAAAGATTCTAAGGGTATTTATCAACTGTTGTTAAATTGTTTGTCTTTATGGGTTAATATCTTGTTAACTGTTAAATTTACAAACAGTTAATTCGACATATTGAAACAAAATCTGATCGATAAACAACAGAAAAAGAGTGAAACAAAAATTATAAGTTTCTTGAAGCATTCAGATAAAAGTGAAAAAAAAAATATAAATAAAGTCAACATTTCCTGGGAAGTTACAACATCAAGAACTTACTGTATATATTATTAATGTTAAATAAAAAAAAAGTAGAAACTGTATGAATGAAATACGAATAAATAAATAAAAGATTAATTTATTACCATCCCGGTACTGTTAACAGGAAGTAAATTGACCAAGGTGTGAAATTATTTACCAAGAAGGACAACCAAAACAGACTTTACTTTCAATAACATAAAGAATAATTATCATGAAGAGGTCCAGCAGCAGTACCACCAACCCTATCACCACCACCACCAAAAGCAACACACACACACACACACAAACACACTCTCATTACTGTACCATGAACCTTCCACACATTTACTAACACACACACACACACACACACACACACAGAGCAGCGGCGGTGACTCAGGAATAAAGAAGTAAGTTTATCAAGCGTAAAAAAGACTTTGAGACAGAGGCGGAAATAATGACAATTTTGCCTGAGAGTTCTGGCCACGAGGACTCGCTTAATGCCGGCGATATTATGAATTTTATATCGTTTCTTACTCACCGCCATTAGGGAAATTGCTACCAGAAAATAATACGACGCTGCAACCTCTTGGTGTACCGTGTGTGCTGTGTGTACCGGGTGTGCTCTGTGTACCGGGTGTGGTCAGTGTACTGGGTGTGTGCTGTGTACCGTGTGTGCTCTGTGTACCGGGTGTGGTTAGTGTACCGTGTGTGCTTTGTGTACCGTGTATGTGCTGTGTACCGTGTGTGCTGTGTACTGTGTGTGCTCTGTGTACCGTGTGTGCTCTGTGTACCGTGTGTGCTCTGTGTACCGTGTGTGCTCTGTGTACCGTGTATGCTCTGTGTACCGTGTGTGCTCTGTGTACCGTGTATGCTCTGTGTACCGTGTATGCTCTGTGTACCGTGTGTGCTCTGTGTACCGTGTATGCTCTGTGTACCGTGTGTGCTCTGTGTACCGTGTATGCTCTGTGTACCGTGTATGCTCTGTGTACCGTGTGTGCTCTGTGTACCACATATGCTCAGTGTACCGTGTGTGTGTCTAGTGTGCTGGTATGGCAGATGCACTGAATATGTCCAATGTAATGGTTATGTCAAATGAACTGTGACTGTTCTCTGTATTGGACTCACCGGCTGACTGTGTACTACACTAATGTACTGTACTGTAAGCCCAGGTGGCGGCCACTACAAAACACGCTTTAGTACCTCTTTAAAACAGTTCTTAATATTCCTGTATCTTTTATTCCCACTTGGCGCTCATGGCATAAAAAAATCCAGAAATTTTTACGTGTTTAAAAAAAATTATATTTGTCTTCCGTTGGTTCATGTTCAGAGTGTGTCACCTGTTACGCCCTTCCTCGTGAACATGTTCCTTAGAGTGTTCCTTATACCGCTTGTGTTCACTTGTGTTCACTTTACAGACACCCGTAGACACATACACTTGAGTACATTCACATGCATATATACAAACTGAAATTTGCATCCATACACACACACACACACACACACACACACACACACACACACACACACACACCAAACGATTATAAGCTCATTTTACCTTCACCTCCCTGGCTGCTGCGACATAAAACTGTGTAGTGTTGGTGATGACAGTCTGGTCACCCAGCCCTCGACCCTCTCACCTGTCCTCTGTCACCACCTTCCTACCTGTACAACACAGAGACAAGCTTCCACCTCACCTGTCCGCTGTCACCACCTCCCTACCTGTACAACACAGAGACAAGCTTCCACCTCACCTGTCCGCTGTCACCACCTTCCTACCTGTACAACACAGAGACAAGCTTTCACCTCACCTGTCCGCTGTCACCACCTCCCTACCTGTACAACACAGAGACAAGCTTCCACCTCACCTGTCCGCTGTCACCACCTCCCTACCTGTACAACACAGAGACAAGCTTCCATCCCTTTGTTTCTCTCACAACAAAACACTACAACAAGCTTCCTACCGCCTGTTATCTCTCTCTAACTTTAACTTATTTACTTTTTACATCAATCATCTTGTTCACTCCTACACTTGGGCGTCTCCTCTCCTCCTTCATCTATCATACACCATCGTCTGCCTCGCCTGCTTCGTCCCCCCCCCCCCACACCTCCAGCAAAACACATACATATATGAATACAAACAAACTGGGTGACAAACACAGACCAACAAACACACACAAAAAAAACTTTATTTAACATTAAAAAATACAAAAACAATTGTGTAACTGCCCACTAGCACCCCGAGTCACACACCAGCATCCCCACGCATACATACATACATACATACATACATACATACATACATACAAACACCTCAAACACTTACTCTGGCACTCACATTCTTCTTGTTTTTATATTCGAAACTTCACAGACCAGGTAAGGAAATACAAAGATCACTCCAGGTGTAAATAAAAGGCCTCTACAGTATTTACCTGAAGGAGTTGATTCAGTTTAGGAACATACTGACACTTAGGGTATAATAGCGGTCATAAGTAACCTATTAGACTCGTTAATTTGTACTACTGAACCCCCCCCCCCCACCACAAAAAATAATAAAAAAATAAATAAAAAAATCTGTTATATGAGAATCCAAAAATCACCAAATTATCTATAAATTGAAAAATCCTGATATATACATTACACTCACACTGTAAATTAGAGATATACATTTACCTGCATGACGGTAGTTTTTATAACTACCAAAAAAATGAGAAGAAAATGTAATATTTGTGTTATGTGATGGTGATTATTTACTACATACCAGTGAAGTTTAACAGGCAATCAGAGCCAATAATTCCTAAACAGCAAATCAGAGCCAATAATTCCTAAACAGCCAATCAGGGCCAATAATTCCTAAACAGCCAATCAGGGCCAATAATTCCTAAACAGCCAATCAGAGCCAATAATTCCTAAACAGCCAATCAGGGCCAATAATTCCTAAACAGCCAATCAGGGCCAATAATTCCTAAACAGCCAATCAGAGTCAATAATTCCTAAACAGCCAATCAGAGCCAATAATTCCTAAACAGCCAATCAGAGCCAATAATTCCTAAACAGCCAATCAGGGCCAATAATTCCTAAACAGCCAATCAGGGCCAATAATTCCTAAACAGCCAATCAGAGCCAATAATTCCTAAACAGCCAATCAGAGCCAATAATTCCTAAACAGCCAATCAGGGCCAATTATTCCTAACACTATTTAATACTTCTTGAAAATGACAACTTCCTCGTCTAACATAGAACTTCATGGAGCGGTGAGACTACCAAGGAAGTTTATTTACGGTTTTGTGGACGAGGCTTGTGGTGAGGGAATGGGTGGGAGGTGTGGGTGGGGGGTGTGGGTGGTGAGAGAGTGGGCGGGGGTGTGGGTGGTGAGGGAGGGTGTGGGGTGGGGGGCGAGGAGGGGCGGGCCACGTACATTGAACATCTCATGGTGAACAGCCCTCATCCCCTTCTTCCACACCAGCTTAATGTTTCCACTCTTCTCTTCTCTTCTCTTCTCTTCTCTTTTTCATCTACTCATATTATCCTTGTTCTTATTCGTCCCCTTATTTTCTACTTCCGCCTTGTGCCTTTCTTCCTTACACCACTACTCAATAACACGAATTATGTTTCTCTTATTAGCTTTTTTTTTGGGGGGGGGGGGGGGAGGGAGGGGGGAGGAGGGATGGGGGGATGGAGGGGGAGGGAGGGGGGAGGGAGGGGGGGGGAGGTCAGACAACAAAATAAGTGGTTGATTGATTGTACAGACACACACACACACACTACATCCTTGACCACCGGAGGGTCAAGACCTATCAGGTGCTGCTCAGCTGTCCCCCTTGGCCATGTTCGGCCCATTCCCCAAGTCCTTCTCCCCGACCCATCCTCACCACCGGGATATCAACATAATCCCGTCAAAAGTGACAATTTCGTTTCGGAAAGAAGTAGGATCAGTGATGAACAGTGTTTAAGCCTGTGACCCACCAGTGAGATAAGCACCCCTGGGAACTAAGCACCATCTTCTGACCAAGTGGTGTTAATCAGTCCACCCTTGAAACAACAGTTGGCCGGCTTTACACCTGACTACGAGATAACACAACACCACCTAGCAGAGAGTGAGGTATTTTGGCACCACACTACACCACCCGGTGTCTCCATGACCACGTGAGGTCCTTCATACCAACACCCGAGGACGAGTTTCTACACCACGTGAACACCACACCACCTGGTGTCTCCATGGCCAGACCATGCCCGGACCATCAACTGTAAACTATAATAATTTGTATGTTCAATCATTGTTCCTTCTCCTTTCAGTAATGAAAGCTTTTGTTAAACGACCCACCCACCCCATGTCTCTTTGTATGTAATAAGTCATTTTTATCTAATGTATATATTCAGCCTTCGGACTGCAGAGCATTCTTAATAAACCGTAATTCTTTTCTTCTTCTTCTTCTTCTTCTTCTTCTTATTATTATTATTACTATTATTATTATTATTATTATTATTATTATTATTATTATTATTATTATTACACACACACACAGAGGAGGAGGGAGTCTAACCTGCCTTTACTTTCATACACACACATCAGAGGCTGTCTTGTCCACTCATGATACATATCCTGTTGTGACGTGATGGTAATGACCCCCTTCACCACGAGACTACCTGAGGGAGTCGGGAAGGGGGGAAGGGAGAAGCGGTGAGGTGAAGAGTAAAATTGGTGAGGCAGAGAGAGTGAAAGAGGAAGTGATGGGAAGGGAGGAAATGGGTATAAAAACACACACACACACACACACACACACACACACACACACACACACAGCGAGTTAGAAGAGCCTGGCATAACGGGAGTGTGAGGGAAAGAGAGACTGTGTGAGCAGAGCAAAAGTCAAAACAATATTTTGGGGAATATTTTTATTTATATATTTGTGTTGGTCTTACATGTTATGGCTAGCTTGGAACTATGACAGCCTGGAGCAACGACAGCCTGGGACTATGACAGCCTGGAGCAACGACAGCTTGGAACTATGACAGCCTGGAGCAACGACAGCCTGGAACTATGACAGCCTGGAGCAACGACAGCCTGGAACTATGACAGCTTGGAGCAACGACAGCCTGGAACTATGACAGCCTGGAGCAACGACAGCCTGGGACTATGACAGCCTGGAGCAACGACAGCCTGGAACTATGACAGCCTGGAGCAACGACAGCCTGGGACTATGACAGCCTGGAGCAACGACAGCCTGGAACTATGACAGCCTGGAGCAACGACAGCCTGGGACTATGACAGCCTGGAGCAACGACAGCCTGGAACTATGACAGCCTGGAGCAACGACAGCCTGGAACTATGACAGCCTGGAGCAACGACAGCCTGGAACTATGACAGCCAGGGACTATGACAGCCAGGGACTATGACAGCCAGGGACTATAACAGCCAGGGACTATGACAGCCTGGGACTATGACAGCCTGGGACTATGACAGCCAGGGACTATGACAGCCAGGGACTATAACAGCCAGGGACTATGACAGCCAGGGACTATGACAGCCAGGGACTATGACAGCCTGGGACTATGACAGCCAGGGACTATGACAGCCAGGGACTATGACAGCCAGGGACTATGACAGCCTGGGACTATGACAGCCTGGGACTATGACAGCCTGGGACTATGACAGCCAGGGACTATGACAACCAGGGACTATGACAGCCTGGGACTATGACAGCCTGGGACTATGACAGCCAGGGACTATGACAGCCTGGGACTATGACAGCCTGGGACTATGACAGCCTGGGACTATGACAGCCTGGGACTATGACAGCCTGGGACTATG
The DNA here is from genome assembly GCA_958450375.1 of Homarus gammarus. NCBI lineage: Eukaryota > Metazoa > Arthropoda > Malacostraca > Decapoda > Nephropidae > Homarus > Homarus gammarus. Next base: position 1,167,130 of record CAUDMG010001635.1, on the reverse strand, counting down.
ACAGCCAGGGACTATGACAGCCTGGGACTATGACAGCCTGAGACTATGGCAGCCAGGGACTATGACAGCCTGGGACTATGACAGCCAGGGACTATGACAGCCAGGGACTATGACAGCCAGGGACTATGACAGCCTGGGACTATGACAGCCAGGGACTATGACAGCCAGGGATCTATGACACCAAGAGGCTATTACTGGGATTTGATGAGACTGGGAAAATTAAAACCTGATGCCATTGCAATGTTATTCACGCTGTATTCCAGGAAATAAACTTTCATAGCCACTCACCCTCCTCACCTTGGTAGCCCCGTTGACTCCATGGTTGTGGCCCTAACATGGCTACAACCTAGACCCAGATATATACCATGGAAGTGCCCCCCCCCCCCAGTACAACAGGACGCCCCTCACTAGATAACAGAGCCATGGTCACAGCGGCACGTTATGACACGGTGGCAGCCCCCACACACGGTGGCAGCCCCCACACACGGTGGCAGCCCCCACATATGGTGGTAGCCCCCACACACGGTGGCAGCCCCACGCACGGTGGCAGTCCCCACACACGGTGGCAGCCCCCACACACGGTGGCAACCCCCACATACGGTGGTAGCCCCACACACGGTGGCAGCCCTCACACACGGTGGCAGCCCCCACACACGGTGGCAGCCCTCACACACGGTGGCAGCCCCACGCACGGTGGTAGTCCCCACACACGGTGGCAGCCCTCACACACGGTGGCAACCCCCACATACGGTGGTAGCCCCACACACGGTGGCAGCCCTCACACACGGTGGCAGCCCTCACACACGGTGGCAGCCCCCACACACGGTGGCAGCCCCCACACACGGTGGCAGCCCCCACACACGGTGGCAACCCCCACATACGGTGGTAGCCCCACACACGATGGCATCCCCCACATACGGTGGCAGCCCCCACATACGGTGGTAGCCCCACACACGGTGGCAGCCCTCACACACGGTGGCAGCCCCCACACACGGTGGCAGCCATCACACACGGTGGCAGCCCCCACGCACGGTGGCAGTCCCCACACACGGTGGCAGCCCCCACACACGGTGGCAACCCCCACATACGGTGGTAGCCCCACACACGATGGCATCCCCCACATACGGTGGCAGCCCCCACATACGGTGGTAGCCCCACACACGGTGGCATACCCCACACACGGTGGCAGCCCCCACATACGGTGGCAGCCCCCACACACGGTGGCAGCCCCCACACACGGTGGCAGCCCCCACACACGGTGGCAACCCCCACATACGGTGGTAGCCCCACACACGGTGGCATCCCCCACATACGGTGGCATCCCCCACACACGGTCGCAGCCCCCACACACGGTGGCAGCCCCACACACGGTGGCCGCCCCCACACACGGTGACAGCCCCCACACACGGTGGCAGCCCTCACACACGGTGCCAGCCCCCACACACGGTGGCAGCCCCCACACACGGTGGCAGCCCCCACACACGGTGGCAGCCCCCACACACGGTGGCCGCCCCCACACACGGTGGCAGCCCCCACACACGGTGGCAGCCCCCACACACGGTGGCAGCCCCCACACACGGTGGCCGCCCCCACACACGGTGGGTGCCACTAATAAGAGGCAGCAGAGGGCGGCATTCTTCCCCGGATCATTATTAACCCCATTATTATCACCGCCCAGCTCTAGGAGAGACGCCTCGCTATTCCTGGAGATATTGTCTCTTACCCCGCCCCTCCAGTGTGTCTCTCACCAACCTCACTCGGGATATAGTGTTGTCTCTCACTCAACCCTACACAAGAGACAGAGATAAAGGATAACATGCTAATACTCACACCCACAGGAGAAAACGTAATAAACATCTTGGTAAGGCCTCCCGCATGGTGCTGGAGTAAATATCACAATCAATGGGCAGCAGGGAGGAGGCGCCTACCCATTACCACTGCCGATCACATTACTCTCCACGAATCACATTTTTGAGGTGAAGATTATTTACATCTGTGTTGAGTTGACAAAATGAATACCGCATTTGCATTCGTGGTGAACTGAACAACACATACATTTGAGTGTGTGAAGAAAAAGGTATTCGGCCTTACGAAAGAAAAAAATGGAATGAGATGAAAGAAATGTTGGGAATTATTTGTTTTTCGCCATTCCCATTTTTTTTATATGAGAAATTGTCCTTCTGGAGTATTTTGGTGTATATTTTGAGGATAAATATATTAAAAACTAAAGATTTGCCCAAGAAACGTCACTCTTAAATATCGATTCTTAATTAAAAACGAATAGTCTCCGATGTGTAATATAATAAAGTGACACTATTTTGGGTCGAAATCTGAAATAAGATTTTCAGGGCTAAACCGTAATGAAAACACAAAAATATTTTAAGCAAAGGAACTGAAAAAGTGGTAAAGGAAATTTTGCTCTCTGTACATCGGAGGAAATCCAGTACATGGATTTTATCAAGACTGGCAAAACATTCAATGTGTTTTACTCGAGCAAATATATGTATTTTACCTACATCTTGAATTGAAAAAAAAACTTCTCAATGAAATTTTCATATATTTTACCATCACCTCAAAAATATTAATTTGTAAATCTCTTAAACACCTAACTACTCAGTCTCGACATGGAAAAGAAAATTTTGTGCTGAACAGAGACACACACATTATTCTCTTTATTCCCAAGAAAAGTTTCTATAAGCGTTACATCCAACCACAATGTATTTCATTTTTTATTTACGTTGAAATGAAAATATACCCGAACCTTACCTCCATCTGAAATACAAGTCGAGACAAGTCGCATTACACACACCGCGCTCCTTTATTCTCAGATGAAGATAACATACAATACAGTCGGCTACAAAAGTCCAATAACCTTCCTGTGCCTTCCTCAACCGAAGCTGTTTCGACCCTTATATCATTATGCCGCCATGTTCTTATGTTCAGCTCTCAAACTACATCGCCAGATTGTGGGCTTTAGTTATGAGTCCTTTAAGTTTCCTCTCTGTGTTTGTTGTTGAGCTTATGATCTACTCAGTTGCTGACCAGTGACCAGTGTTAAGCCTTCACAAAACTGTCGAGGCAAACTTTTTCGGAGTGAGTTGTGAACTTTTGGAACAATCTGCCGGAGAGTGTTGTGACGGCACCCAGTGTGAGCTCTTTCAAGACCAGACTTGACCAACACTGGAGCGGGTTCAGATACATTCAGAGACGTGACCGACTAATTTAAGTGACATTTAATTTTTTTTAATTTATTTACTAACGAGTCGATCAGTGGCGAAGAGGATAAAAGTAAAGTGAGTTAAAGGAAAGAAAAAAAGAAAAGGAAAGTGAGCCTGGATACACCCTGTCTGTTGCTGAATCGTAATCTACTCCGTTGTTGGTGCTTCCCTGATCTACTCCGAAGTGGTAAGTAAAACATCTTTGTATTATCATTTCAATATAAATTAATTTCTTAAAAACATTGTAAGCTGAAGTGATATTGTTGCATTTTCAACCAATATTAGACTGGGGGGGGGGGGGGGGTATCTAAATAAACACGAGTGACTTAGAAAAAAATTCATATCATTGTCCAATAAAACTGTAAGTTGCTCAATGCCTATAATTTACCTTTAGCAAAAGCTTTCTAGTAATTCATACCATTATTGCACTATGTTGTCATATCAGGCTTTGTGTTACTGATGACGGCATTTATTTATTAGACAATATCCAGGTCCCTTTAGTTCAAAACCTCGCACCAGAGGGCGGACAGTCAGCCGTAATTATTATTATTATTATTATTATTATTATTATTATTATTATCACGGTGTCATACTTAACTGTTCACTGAAAAGGTTAACCATGAGACCAAATTCATTCATATAAGAGACCATTATTTCTTAAGATTTTGTTATAATAGGCAAGAAGGTGGTCAAGTACAACAGTGTTTCAGTCTGGGTCGAACATGCCAAAGTGTAGTGTGTTACCCCATGTGATCATTAAGTGTATCGAGGGGAAGCTTTCTCCCGTGTGTGCTTAGGTTACTACACATCATTGTTGGTCAAATAATCCATAAGGTTATATGTATCTCAGAGGATAAGGTTCATTAATACCTCATCCCTTATAAAACACCGGTGACAGGGTAGGTTCCAGTGTTAGTGTAGGTTCCAGTGTTAGTGTAGGTTCCAGTGTTAGTGTAGGTTATGGTGAGTTATAGTGTAGGCTGTGGGTGTTACTGTAGGTCGTGGTGTGAGTGCTTCTAAAGGTCTACAGATACACAAGGTCTCAGAGTTAAGTCTGTATGAAGCAATGAAACTCGGTCACGTGAATGAGACCCCGAACTTACTTACTCTGACTGTCATCTGGTGCAAGTGTGTTGATTGATCTCATTTGGGGTCGATACTGTTTCATACGTACTTTTGACCCTGACTCTACACTAATAACACAGGTTCATTCAGTTCCATGAAGCTCCGACACTTGCTTTGAGATGTTATATGAATCAGTGTCATGAACCGCGACGGGCAGTTACGTTGCCGATGTTAAAGAGTGAAGATGTGTCACAGTGAAGCGTTAACGTTGGTGAAAGAATATGAAATCAAACGGTAAGTCCTGGTGAACACGGGTTGTATGTGTTGAGGTTAATGTGTTAGGTATGAGGATGTACAGTACACGGCAAGGATGAACAGTAAAGATGTACTTGCCGGAGCTGACTCAACCCGTAACACAACTAACTGCTTGAACTATATTACAATATCTTATTCACCTAAAAACTCTAACCAATCCCTTCACGAAAGAATACAATAACATCTCGCAAAGCCTTGGGTGAATACATAGACATATTGTTGAGTTAAATGGGAAACAAGGAAACCAGAAAAGTGAAGCCCATAACGGTGAAAACAAAAGACAACGAAGATAATGATTTTTAGTTTAAGAGTGGACGACAGAATTCTGGGCAGAATATTTACGATAACATATTTATTTCTTCATCTTCAAAACACATAGAGACTTGTTTTACCCCGTAATTTCACTCCTCTTTCAAGCCCTGCCCACTACAGGTGATTTATGATCGTAGATACAAGAAAACTAAAATATTAAATTGAAAGTACTTAAATTTAAAGGAAAAAGTTGTCGTATAGTCTTTTTTGTTTATCACCCAAACAACTCCTATGGAATATATAAACGAATGCTATAAACTCCTTCAGGTGTTAGCCATCTCCTCCACGATTGCCTTCCAAATAATTATATATTAAAGACAATGGTAATTATTGACCATCTACCCACCGCCAATTTTTCATTGAAAACTATTTTAAAAATGCCGAAATTTCACTGTATTGGGCAAATGTGTTAAAAGTGGTTATTTCTACATTAAACCATAACTTATATGATAAGAAAAATAAGCGGCAGAAGCATTGTTAAGATGTACCAACCCGACCAAAGAAACCTAACCTAACCTAACCTAACCTAACCTAACCTAACCTAACCTAACCTAACCTAACCTAACCTAACTTCCTAGTCGTTGGGCTACGTCCCCCGCCACCCCTGGCATATTAAACAGAAATAACTGACTATAATAAGGTGTAATTTTAGGGTTTTTTGTGGAAGTGAGAGAAGCCGCCCGGACCAAGCGGCTCATAAACGTACACTGATCTAGGACAAAATCTGATGTTGATCTGGGCGCCTTACCGGCTTATCGCTGCACAAGATGAAGTAGTGCCACTAATGCGAACCTTGGGACCTAATTATCTACCAAACCAAGCATTTACCCAAGAAATGAATATCATATCAGAACTCTCCGATGAAATTATAGTAAGAAAAGAAACAAATAATGCCTCGGCGGGTATCTCGTCAATATTTAACAGGACATTTTCTCCCTAACGTCAAGAATACGCAAATTAGATGCAGGAATTGCATTTTTTTTCACTGAAAATAATGGACTTGGAAAAAACATAAGATGAACCAACCTCACCTAACCTTTCTTCATAAATCTATATTATATTAATACTGTAATTAGTTGGTAAGTTTGTATATAAAGAAACAACAATTGGCGATGGATGCATGTTAATTACTTATAAAAAACAGTGATGTTGTTATCCAGGTGTGTGTTATAAAATATTGATATATTTAAAAATATTATAAAAATCCCAAGTTATACAAATCCTCAACATCCACATCTTCTAGGTGGGGATGTGACATCCATCACCATTTGGAATCACTTGTTTTAGAGAAAATGTCATTGACAAATATTCCTAAATAAATGAATAAGAATCATGGCACCGGGATATTATCTGTGTAAGTTTGTGAGTGAGTTACTCTTTGGGGTCCTGACCATCATTACTTCTTGTACTTCACTGTGTCAAGTTATATCATGGAGCTGTACTGATCCTTGTTGCCGGATGGAAGTATCCACCATCTCTTGTGTTACGATTTAGAGAATTTTTATTGGAACATCAATAAAGTTGTATATAATTAGAGTAATGAAAAAAGAACTGTGGACGCATTCATGAACGTTGTTTCAGGTAGGATGGTCCCTGGTCAAAGACATGACGGGTGACACCAAGGCTTCCTCTACCACCAGGGCAAATGTGGGTACTATTTCTGCTGCTCTTATTATGACATGATGGACAAGTATATTGACTAATTTTTTGTATTGACTGAAAACATTGTTAGTGTCATGACTGGTCCTGTTAGTTGAATCGTGCAATTGTTGGTTAAGTTTAAGTAGAGGGTTACTGCCACTTTTTGGAGGGGGGGGGGGGGGGGGGGGGAGCAGAATCGTTTCAGGAATGAGAAATATATACAGTTTTCCTTCAGAACTTTATGACCTTGCCATCAAAACTCTCCCGGGAATGCTGAAGATCTAAACCACTAATGATGACAGACAACATGAATCAGTTAAACCAAACTTAAAGGACCTTGATATTTAGTGATTTGGTTAGGTTTTACTCGTTTCTGTCGTCAATCGTCGTAGCCACAAACTGTTGCCGTTTCTTAACAACACTTATAAAGGTACTACTGTAGGTTCATAGTTATTATTTAATCCTCTCCCACCTAATGAACATTTTTACTTTAGAACAAACACCTAGAGATCCTTCCTGTGTATAACGCTGTATAAGTGGCGACTTTCTCCTTAACCTTTACAAAATATCTTGTAGGAGTGAAGCAGGATGGAAGGTTAATCGGATTTTTTTTCCATGTAGGTGAAAGTTAACAGTTTTATCTATCAGATATGATTGTTTTTGTGTTTGCTCGGGAGTCTTACATCTCCACTGAGTAAGTCGCCGTTACCTCCAGTGCTGAAGATCAGGTACACGTTTGTTGTATAAAGTCGCTCGGGAAATTTTCTGAATCCAGTATTTTTTTTAATTGTACCTGTAGGTTATGTATCTAAGCTACTGTGCCGAGTAGCAACTTTGTATATAAGCTACTGTGCCTAGTAGCACCTATGTATTTAATTACGTGGCAACACTGCACGTGTTATATGTCTTATTTGTGTCACTTATGTTACTTGTATATTATTTGTAATTCGTAACCCATTCCCCAAATATGTAACTGTATATTTTCAGCCTTCTGGCTGCCAAGCTCTTTCAATAAACCGTTAATTATTATTATTATTATTATTATTATTAACATTGCCCCGAGGCTGCCATATGGTTTGATTTCTTTGTTGCTTCTGTGGTGAAGATGCTGGTAGTAAGTAGTAGGCTTCTATCAAACAGGGAGGTACTACCGTCTGGGAAGATATTGGAAGCATAATGTGTTGTCTAATGATAGACCCTGCTGCCATATGGCATTATGGCATCACAAAAATTGTGACCAAGCCCTAGGTTGCTGATCTGACTTTCTGCCTTATTTACACACAATTGCAGGGTCTCAATTGTTTCTCTTTGACAACACAACACATACTGTATATCGTTTCTTACTATTAATCTTTTTTTTTATTATTATTATTTATATATTTAATATTTTATTTTTTATTAAATTTTATTATTTTTATTATTATTATTATTATTATTATTATTATTATTATTATTATTATATTTTCGCCCCCAGGCCCTGATGTGGGCCTTTGCCCGGGTGGGCTAATGCCCGTAAAAAAAAAAAATAAGTAAATAAAAAATAAATTGTCTTCCCTCGCCTGTAGGGAAACTTAGCGCTGATGATGGTTACTGTAACGTCAGTTGAGACAGTGGCAGTTAGGTCAGTGTCGTGTAATTTCACCTTAAAGATTTATGGAGCACCTGGGAAAGTTATAACGTGCGGCAACCTTGGCTTCTCCACCTGGATACACCCGGACAGGTGTTATAGCAAGGTAGCCTCTCCTCTCACACCCGGGAGCAACGTATAGAGGATTGTAGCCTTATAGCCTTAACCTTGACATCTAGGGAGCACCAGGATAAGCTTCGTAGTCTCTCCTTTAACACCTAAGAAACACCTGAGCAGGTGTTGTAACTCCGTAGCTTCACCTTTAACACTTGGTATAAGCACCTGGGCCCCTCATTGAGCGTTACTAACACACCTGGGCTAATAAAACCAGCTGATTGGTCATAAGCACAATACACTATCTTATTTTCATTATCTTAACTACAATAATGCTAACGAAACAACCGAGGGAAATTGCGGCGCATTCCCCCAGAGGATAACTGTTCCCGGGAGACAGGTGGAGGAACAGCTCCCCGCGGACCCATCCTCAGCCCCTCCCCCCCCCTCACTCTGGTCCCATCCTCAACCCCTCCCCCCCACTCTGGTCCCATCCTCAACCCCTCCCCCCCCCACTCTGGTCCCATCCTCAACCCCTCCCCCCCCACTCTGGTCCCATCCTCAACCCCTCCCCCCCACTCTGGTCCCATCCTCAACCCCCTCCCCCCCCCCCTTCACTCTGGTCCCTACCTCCCAGCCCGCCCCTCTGCCTGGTGACCACGCGTAGCATCCTACACAGAAACGCAAACGTATGTGTGTGTGTGTGTGTGTGTGTACTAGGGGCAAGTATAAGGTAGTCACTGCTTAACACTTATACCAGTATCAGGGGAAGAACAATATGGGACCCGAAAAAGTAGAGAAATATGTGGATCAAATATTTGTGTTAAGTTAGGTTGGGTTAGGTGGAGGAAACCAACTCCTAGTAACAGTAGCACTCCTTCAAGAACTTGTAATATTACCATTGTTTACATAGCTGGAGTAACGAGAGTCATAGAGAGACGTGTTAGTTTGGTAGGTGAGGCAGCAGCTGTTTACAGATTATCAACGCCGTGGTAGACGACTCGGACAAAACCGTACAAATTATTAAAGAATGAAATTGGATGAATAAAATGAAGGAGAAAGTTAATTATGAAAGTAAATAATATTAAAATAGTGAAAATAAATAGATAATGAAAACGGGTAGAAATGAATAGTACTTTGAATAGGGATGAGGAGGAGGAAATAGGGAAGTATTTCGTGTATCTACAAGTGGCTGTATCAAAGGAAGGAAAGACTGGTGGGGATGATGCGGGAGGAGAGGGGAAGGATGTGGAAGGAGATGGAAAGTATATGAAGGATGTAGAAGGAGAGGAGAAGGATGTGGGGGAGGTGTGGAAGAGAGAATAAGAATGTGAAAGGAGAGGGAAAGGATGTGAATGATAGGAGAAGGTTCTGGAAGGAGAAGAGAACGATGTGAAGGATGTGGAAGGAGAGAAAAAGGATATGAAGGATGTGGAAGCATATGAAGGATAGGGTAAAAGGATGCATAGGATACGAGGAGGATGAGCACCCAGGACACTACAATATATGAGGATGACTACAGAGAAATGGCGGGGGGTAATTTTTAAGAAAGGACATAATATTATGATGGGAGGCTGTAGCGTGTCTCAAGGAACGGCCTATTATGGAGAAGAGTGAACCATAACACAGCCTATCTTTTACAGCGGTGAGAATGATGGGAAGAATGAAGGAATAACTCTGTGTGTGTGTGAGAGAGAGAGAGAGAGAGAGAGAGAGAGTTGCTTTTGCTATTTTTTCCGGGTTTTTAGAGTGCGTCTCATCCCCTAAGATTGCTGAGAGAGTTACCAGTAGAGTGCGTCCCTGTCACCCCTAAGAGTTCGTTTCATATCTTTAGAGTGCGTTCCTCGTGCCCCTTAGAACGTGCCCCGCTCCCTTAGAGTGCTGTGGCAGCTCTCAGTAGTGTGTCGTGTCCCACTTCAGACTCGCCCTGTCGTCTTACCATGGCGTCTTGCCCTAAACTTTCTCCACAAGCAAACTGAATAAAAATCAGTTATGTTTAGCTTACAAATAATTTTATATCCGAGTTTATTTTTAATTCTCTTGACTTTATTATAACAAGTAACGCCCTCCTGTTATTACATTAGTTGGCGTCTGTTTATATTTTCCATTATCGCAATTAAGATAAAATTAAACGTTTAAATAATGAAGAAAATTGTTAAAAATATTGTGGGGAAGCATTTTGAGGAAGCCGCTAGACCGACAGCTTCTGGGGACGACTACTGAAATATTTGATTAGTATTCCTCACACTTGAAGATGTAAGAATGTATCTAACCGATTAGTTTAAAGTAAGGTGGAGCAATGGCGCCCGGATTAATAATATAAAGCTGTGTAGTGAGAGACTCTTAACTAGATTCCTTCACTTAACAAACACTAGTTAGGAAACAGTAGTGAGGTACACAAAATACTGGAATGTGAGAGAGAGAGAGAGAGAGAGAGAGAGAGAGAGAGAGAGAGAGAGAGAGAGAGAGAGAGAGAGAGAGAGAGAGAGATGAACATGAGATAAATATTGAGACTGAGAGACCAAGAGACCTGGAGGTGAAGACAAGCTCCCGGGAGGCTCACAGCGGCACCGTCCTGCTCGGCTACAAATGTAATCAGTACTGACAAAATCGGGAACCAGGGGACACAGTGCCCGTAATTCTGGGGTCGTGACGGAACGGTTGACTTCTTGGAAATACAAGGAAAAAAAAAGAGGAGAGCAGAAGAGAGAACAGAAAAGGAAAATCTAAACAGAAAAGGAAAATATAATTTATCAACGACTCACAAAATATCCAAATTGGGAGGTTTCCTTTTAGTCTTGGCGGAGTAAAGTTAGTTCCAGCTACTTGTACGGGCTGTTGAACCTCATCTCTCATAAGGCATAAGCCACTTCAAGATCGTAATGATACACAGAGCATAAGACTTAGACAACCAAGACCCACTACACTTATAACACCTGACGCCCCTTGTGGTATATGGACAGTGCTTAGTGACTCCTGCACTTCTTCAGTAGTAAAATTATGAGACTTTACGAGTCACCAAGTTCCCAAGTGTAACATAATAACGACTCATAATGTACATTCACGTAATATATATTCTAACAGAAGACCTGCCTGAAGTACTCGACAAATAGGCTCAGATTATTAGACATAAGAGCGACTCAGAGGGCAGCAGGAAGCCATCATGAGACCACTAGACAGAAGAACGACCCGGGAGACGCCATAATCGTCTTCTGAGGCATCCTGGCGACTCAAAAAGACCCGAGCAATCCAGTAGGAAAGTTTAGATTAAGGCCGTGTTCACCTGTGATCAAGGAGCACCGCCGCTCACCAAGAGGAAGATGTGAGGGGTATAAGCTGCGGCATAAAAACAATGGTGATTTTCTCAAGGGGTCGATTTTAATCTAAGAAATGTTAAATAATGCGGAAACTTTGATTACCTCCAGAAATTAGCATTGACGTGAGCAAGAAATATTTCCTATTTGGTCGACATGATCTAAGATTTTCTGAGCAATTTATTAATTCTTCTTTTTTTTGCTTATTCACTGAAGTGTTTTTTTGACATCTTTTATTTCTTCTCTATTTTCATTATTTTTACTTTCATATACTTGTGTTCCACTCGCTCTCTCTCTCTCTCAAACTGTGTGACTTCCTCTCTGCCTTGCTAGTATTTTAGTCCATGGCTGTTTTTCTAACCGCACCACACACACTCTCTCTCTCTCTCTCTCTCTCTCTCTCTCTCTCTCTCTCTCTCTCCACAGTCGGCCACCTGGTAATTATGAGGCTGCTGGTCCCAGGCCGCCCATAAATCTTGTTTCCTGCTCGCAGCCACACCACGCCCACACTCGTCTCTCACCACGCCCACACTCGTCTCTCACCACGCCCACACTCGTCTCTCACCACGCCCACACTCGTCTCTCACCACGCCCACACTCGTCTCTCACCACGCCCACACTCGTCTCTCACCACGCCCACACTCGTCTCTCAAAACACCCACACTCGTCTCTCACCACGCCCACACTCGTCTCTCACCACGCCCACACTCGTCTCTCACCACGCCCACACTCGTCTCTCAAAACACCCACACTCGTCTCTCACCACGCCCACACTCGTCTCTCACAACGCCCACACTCGTCTCTCACAACGCCCACACTCGTCTCTCACCACGCCCACACTCGTCTCTCAAAACACCCACACTCGTCTCTCACAACGCCCACACTCGTCTCTCACCACGCCCACACTCGTCTCTCAGTAAGTCACCTGCCTTACACCTGTTCCTCATTAACATAACTAAACCCGCAATACTCTTAGTACTTGTGTCTACCTGCAGGTGTACTTAGGCTTGTGTTCTCTTATATCTTCCTTATATTATACATTATTCATGAATCATCCTCAGCATTTATTCATTTTGCACAATCATTCAGCTGGACAACTACCTATCATTCAGCTGGACAACTACCTATCATTCAGCAAGACAACTACCTATCATTCAGCAAGACAACTACCTATCATTCAGCAAGACAACTACCTATCATTCAGCTAGACAACTACCTATCATTCAGCAAGACAACTACCTATCATTCAGCAAGACAACTACCTATCATTCAGCTAGACAACTACCTATCATTCAGCAAGACAACTACCTATCATTCAGCTAGACAACTACCTATCATTCAGCAAGACAACTACCTATCATTCAGCAAGACAACTACCTATCATTCAACAAGACAACTACCTATCATCCCTGTATCATCCTGTGTTTATGTTCTCTATTATGTAACCTGTATGCAAATCAGGTAACTCATTTAGGAACAATTTTAATTTGAGTTTTTCCTTCGTTGACTTTGTCGTTTTTTGGGGGTTCGTGTTGTGTGTGGGGAAAAAACTTGGTACTTTGCTGTTATGTTGTGAGGTAGTGATCCATCCACTCATGTTGTGAGGTAGTGATCCGCCCACTCATGTTGTTATGTTGTGAGGTAGTGATCCATCCACTCATGTTGTTATGTTGTGAGGTAGTGATCCATCCACTCAAGTTGTTATGTTGTGAGGTAGTGATCCACCCACTCATGTTGTTATGTTGTGAGGTAGTGATCCATCCACTCATGTTGTGAGGTAGTGATCCACCCACTCATGTTGTGAGGTAGTGATCCACCCACTCATGTTGTCTGTAACCCGTCACCTGCCATCTATCTTCCTCTCTGACCCGACTGTTAAGACGTCTCCTCTGACTGGATTACCTCCATCAGTGTATCAGCCCACCTGGCCTCCACCACACAGTGTATCAGCCCACCTGGCCTCCACCACACAGTGTATCAGCCCACCTGGCCTCCACCACACAGTGTATCAGCCCACCTGGCCTCCAGCACACAGTGTATCAGCCCACCTGGCCTCCACCACACAGTGTAGCAGCCCACCTGGCCTCCACTACACTGTGTAGCAGCCCACCTGGCCTCCACCACACAGTGTATCAGCCCACCTGGCCTCCATCACATAGTGTATCAGCCCACCTGGCCTCCACCACACAGTGTGGCAGCTCACCTGACCTCCAGCACACAGTGTAGCAGCCAACTTAGCCTCCACCACACAGTGTAGCAGCCCACCTGGCCTCCACCACACAGTGTAGCAGCCCACCTGGCCTCCACTACACTGTGTAGCAGCCCACCTGGCCTCCAGCACACAGTGTAGCAGCCCACCTGGCCTCCACTACACTGTGTAGCAGCCCACTGGCCTCCACGCACACAGTGTAGCAGCCCATCTGGCCTCCACTACACTGTGTAGCAGCCCATCTGGCCTCCAGCACACAGTGTAGCAGCCCACCTGGCCTCCAGCACACAGTGTAGCAGCCCACCTGGCCTCCAGCACACTGTGTAGCAGCCCACCTGGCCTCCAGCACACAGTGTAGCAGCCCACCTGGCCTCCAGCACAGGAGGCCGCCTCAACACAACAGGTCCCTCACCTAACATAATCTTGCCTTAGTCCGGTGTAAGCTGTTCAGCCGTTGTTTCCCTGTGTGTACTCGTGTTACTTCCCCTCGCTATATATCCTTCTCCCCCTCACATTAACGCCTTAAAAAATCTATTGTTAGGTTGCGGCAGTAATGCTTTCTCTTGTGTTCCTTAATCCTCACCACCACCTCTACCACCACCAATACCACACTTACCTCCACCTCTCATTACCATCTTTACCTGAATGTTTTTGGGTTCAGTAGTAAGGGGAGATACACATAACACCAGCGACTGACATAGTGACACAGCTCAAAGCTCTGACCTGTACCTCACAATATTCTTTAGGGGAGAGGAGTACCATCATGTTGTGGTCACGAGAGGCCTGGTATCCTGTGTCTCAGAAGCTGTGGAGGAAAAGTCACGAACGGTTTGAAATATTCCTATCACGATGTCTTTCTAAATAGCGTTTGAACATTATATTGATGACAGGCATTGGAGTTACACATTGAACATTTCACTTCAACTATGCGTCAAATACTAGAATGAATTTCAATCACAAGTTGCATTAAAGTAACGGTAGTGTAAAGAAAGGGTTGAAGGTGAACGATGGTGACGGGGGCAGAAGAAATAAGACCTGAGTCACTGATTACGTGTATAGATTTAGAGGAACATTTTGCCAAGGATGAGTCAAGAGGAATGGGACTCATCTCATCAGGACGGGACCGTGTTGTGTGAGAGAGAGAGAGAGGGAGGACAAGGCTGCCATGAGAGGAGATGGAACAACTGGGAGGTGTAGGTGGATGGGTGGGGTGTAGGTGGATGAGTGGGGTGTAGGTGGATGAGTGGGGTGTTGGTGGATGAGTGGGGTGTAGATGTAGAGGGTGTGGATTTGTTTGGCCTCTGGTATACAGGATATCATCTGTAAGTATGACAAAGGGAATTCACGCATAATAAGAAATATTTAGTATCAGTTGGTTGAACGAGTGTGTGTGTGTGTGTGTGTGCGTGTGCGTGTGTGTGTGTGTGTGCGCACCTTGGAGAAACAGTCATAGAAAGAACATCAAGGACTTATCAAGAACCCATTTGACTGAACATCTCCCATCACACTAAAGTCAAATCGACTCTTCTATTACAATAAGTAATTTTTCAGAACCAAGGAGACTCATGCATTAGTAAGTAAGAGATGACGGGAGGAAAATACCTAAGAGGAAATGTAAATGTGTAGGTTTAACTGTAGCGGTGTAACACAAGTTCTTGATAAACAGTACAGCAGCTATTGGATGTTCAGTATATCACCTCAGTATTCTTAGCAACAGAGTATTAACAGTATCAGCAGAGTAGTGGCAGCAGTATAACGGTAGCAGCAGCATAGAGAGTAGCAACAATAACCTTGGAACAGCATCGTCAGTATTAGCAAGACGAGCCTGACAATATCCTCGTAGTATAAAGACCACAAGACCTTCATCATTATCGTCAGCAGCATTGTAACAGCATTATAACATCATTAGCAGCATTTTAACATTAACAGGAACAGCATGGTGGAAACAACAGTATGGTAACAGCAGTAGCAGAATAACAGCAACAACAGCAATGACAGAAATGTTACAACAGCAGGAGAACAGAACCAGGAACAGCAGCAGGAGAACAGTACCAGGAACAGCAGCAGGAGAACAGTACCAGGAACAACAGCAGGAGAACAGAACCAGGAACAGCAGCAGGAGAACAGTACCAGGAACAGCAGCAGGAGAACAGTACCAGGAACAGCAGCAGGAGAACAGAACCAGGAACAACAGCAGGAGAACAGAACCAGGAACAGCATCAGGAGAACAGTACCAGGAACAGCAGCAGCAGAACAGTACCAGGAACAACAGCAGGAGAACAGTACCATGAACAGCAGCAGCAGGAGAACAGTACCATGAACAGCAGCAGCACGAGAACAGTACCAGGAACAGCAGCAGCAAGAGAATGGTAACAGCGGCAGCAGGGCGAGGGAAGGTTTAACATGACAATAGCAGAGGGCGGCAAATGGTGGAGGTGAGGCGACGACCCACATTTTCATATATATGTGTGGTCAAATATACACTGAGAGGCAGCACTGTCGCCCGCCGCCTCTCTTGTTTTCACCACAGCAGCAGCGTGTCTCGTATGTGTATACCACAGTAGATATGTGTCAACCACAGCACTCGTATGTACCCATGTGTTATCACAGGAGGTGTGTGTCACCCATGTGTTACCACAGGAGGTGTGTGTCACCCATGTGTTACCACAGGAGATGTGCCACCCATGTGTTACCACAGGAGGTGTGTGTCACCCATGTGTTACAACAGGAGATGTGTGTCACCCATATGTTACCACAGATGTGTGTCACCCATGTGTTACCACAGGAGATGTGTCACCCATGTGTTACAACAGGAGGTGTGTGTCACCCATGTGTTACCACAGGAGATGTCACTCATGTGTTACAACAGGTGTGTGTCACCCATTTGTTACCACAGGAGATGTGTGTGTCACCCATGTGTTACCATAGGAGATGTGTCACCCATGTGTTAGTACAGATGTATGTCACCCATGTGTTACTACAGGAGATGTGTGTCACCCATGTTTTACCACAGGATATGTGTTTGTCACCCATGTGTTACCATAGGAGATGTGTGTCACCCATGTGTTAGTACAGATGTGTGTCACCCATGTGTTACTACAGGAGATGTGTGTCACCCATGTGTTACCACAGGAGATGTGTGTGTCACCCATGTGTTACCACAGGAGATGTGTGTCACCCATGTGTTACTGCAGATGTGTGTCACCCATGTGTTACTACAGGAGATGTGTGTGTGTCACCCATGTGTTACTACAGGAGATGTGTGTGGGACGACTGCTGAGGGACGGTGAATAGTGGCGGATGAAGGTCGGAAGGTGAGGGTTGGGGCGCTGATGACGGCTGAGTGAGCGCTGAGAGATGATGATACCTGCCCTGAGAGCAAAGTGAGCGCTGAGAGATGATGATACCTGACCAGGAGATGTGTGTGGGACGACTGCTGAGGGACGGTGAATAGTGGCGGATGAAGGTCGGAAGGTGAGGGTTGGGGCGCTGATGACGGCTGAGTGAGCGCTGAGAGATGATGATACCTGCCCTGAGAGCTGAGTGAGCGCTGAGAGATGATGATACCTGCCCTGAGAGCTGAGTGAGCGCTGAGAGATGATGATACCTGCCCTGAGAGCTAAGTGAGCGCTGAGAGATGATGATACCTGCCCTGAGAGCTGAGTGATAGAATAGAATTTGTAGAAAGGTTGATTGGTACAAAGTGTGGTACAAAGTGTGGTACAAGAACGTGGTACAAGCATGTGGTACAAAAGTGTGGTAAAAACAAAGGAATGATTTTACTGAATGACGTAAACTCGATAATATTTGTAGGTTTAAGCTAAGTGCCCCGAGAACCTATTAGTGAGTGAAACCAAACACCGAGGGTTAAGTAGCGACTCCTGTGGTGTCTTACGGGTTATGGTAAATAATTGTGAGAGGAACGTTCATGGAGAGTTTCAAATGACAAAAAAAATATACCTGTTTTTCTTGGTAATAAAATACATGCAATATTTTTTTCAAGCTGAGTTTAAGAGTTAAGTGATAATAACAGTAATTAATTGAAGATACAGAGGTAGTTAGTTGCCCTTGAAATGCATTATTAGGAGA
Organism: Homarus gammarus; assembly: GCA_958450375.1. Lineage (NCBI taxonomy): Eukaryota > Metazoa > Arthropoda > Malacostraca > Decapoda > Nephropidae > Homarus > Homarus gammarus. Next base: position 1,149,286 of record CAUDMG010001635.1, on the reverse strand, counting down.
GTGCGTGGTTAGATTTGTGATATGGTTAAATTATAAACAAACTGTAAAAGAGGTGTCCATCTGACACAGTTAGTATAGATGGTGTGAGATTCTTCATGTTTGGGAGAGTTGATTCTGTTCTTTATATTCCGATGATTCTATGATATTGTTTTTAATTTTCTTTTTCAACTCCAGAGAAAGAGATATTATGTCACCTCTTGCATCGTACGTTGGTTGGTTTTCAGTGCCGAGTCTTACATCCACTCAATCGTGAACGTCCGTCAGTCTAGTCCATCACTCTTTTGTCTTCAATTTCAATTGTTTATTCCTTGATAGAGGAAGCGGGATCCTAGTGCTGTCACTAGGTACCCCTGTACAATGACACCAGAAGCATCTGGCAAGTGTGACAAGTATATATAGTATAAATATTATAAAGGGGCTTACTAAAGCCTAAGGAAGGAAGGATATTCCTTTAACACATAATCAATGTTATTTACAAAATATCTGGCCAGTATGGGGAGGATCATCGTGTCTCCGTCAGGGGGTCGTGGAGTGGTGGTCCAGCAGGCGTCACGGAAGCGTTGTGTGTGGGGACATCTTAGGAGGTAGTGGATAAGGGTGCGGCTGTCGGGTCTTCTGCATAATGCACAAGAGCGTTGCTCAGGGGATGCGGGGATACCAATCTCCCAAGCAAAGTCATACCCAATGATGATACGGGCAGCAATCACGTCCCCTTTCCGCGACCCTTTCCCATGGACGTACGAAAGGTCAGGAAGTTTACGGAGGACATCGTACCAAGTGGGCGGGGAGTCCAGGGGGATGGCTGCTTCCCGAGCTTCTCTCTGTTTGCGGCGAATTTGGGTCCTAATCTGTAAAAGTGTTCGAGGAACAACGTAGTCAGGTGTGGCCTTGTTGCAGCCAGTCTTGGCAAGGCCATCTGCTGCCTCATTCCCCAAGATACCGACATGACTGGGTATCCATAGGAATGTCACAGGACGGCCTGCATCCTGAAGTGTGGATGTTAACCCTCGTATTCGGAGGATGAGGTCCTTATTTTCCGCTGATCCAAATGCGATCCCGTCGAGAGCAGACCTGGAATCGCAGCAGACAAGCAAGGGGCAGAAACCATCTGCTTCTTCCTCAGCGAGAAGGGCAGCAAGGAGGGCTATTAGTTCAGCCTGAGTGGAGGATGCCCCGTCAGAAACTCTGAGAGACAGTTTGATAGGCTCAGGGGCATCAGGACGGGAGATGTAGACACCAGCCCCGGCCCTACCTGTAGCGGGGTCAACAGAACCATCAGTGTAGAGGACGACCCTACCTGGGGACCAGTGGGCGATCCTGGAGAGGTGGTATTTGCAGAGAATAACAGGGTTCACCTGGGATTTCGGGAGCGGTCCACCGAGGGCAATCACTTCAGGTTGAAAATCCAGCCAGGGAGAAGGAGACGAACCAACAGCAGGGGTGACAACAATATCAGGCAGGAGGTCGTGTTCCTGAAGGGCTCGGATGAGTTTCCCTCGCTACTGTCTTCTAGATGGAGGTCGGTCTCGGACAGCAGGAGTCAAGTTGGTTTGGACATAGTTGCCCCGAGGATCCCGTAGAATGGAAACGGCAGTTTTTAGGTAAAACTCCTGGACACGATCCTGTAAGGGGGAAAGACCAAGTTCGGTATATAGAGAAGTAGAGCGTGTCCACTGAGGAGCCCCAAAGATGATACGAGCAGCTTTCCTCTGGAAAACTTCGAGACGGTTGACAGCAGTCCGACTAATGTTGACGAGGGCAGGGGTGGCGTAGTCGACACAGGAACGGACAAAGGACTTGTACATGGTGAGAAGTACAGGGATGGTGGCACCAAGGGAACCCCTGCACATGGTAGAGAGGGGACCGAGACGCCGAAAGCATATGTCTCGAAGATAGCGGACTTCAGGGATCTGACAACGTGTGCGAGTTACATACACACCCAGGTATTTTGTCTCATTAACCCAGTCCAAGGGCGTTCCTGATAACAGAAGGGGTGGAGGTACAACACGACCGTGCCACATGGCTTTTGTTTTCTCTCTTGTCTTTTTGTTTTTAATGCCTCATCTGGTACTGCTTTTTTATCCTATTTCTTTTAGTATTTTTTTTTATTTAGAGATCAAGAACAGGAAATGAAACGACCGTGATTCAAAACCTAGATTGTTGACTGTATTAGACTCGGACAACACGTATGTTGCTGTAGGAGGGAAGAATATTAGTGAGAAATGCCAGGAGGTGCTGTACCCCCCTTCCCTCCCCCCCCTCCACACACACACACACACACACACACACACACCTGAGGAGCTTGGGGGTTAGATGTTAAGAGAAAGACGCATTAGACAAAGAGAGTTTCACGACCACGAGATGCAAGGAATAAACAATGAGGAGGAGGAGTGGCGCTGTGAAGTGTGAGACCTGAGCTTCCCTCCTTCATTCAGGGAGACGAAAGATGATCACTTGACCAATAAGATAAAAGTAAATAAACAAATGGAAAACAAAAGGAACATACTGAACATCGAAATAACAGAAAACTGAAAGAAAAAGTTGATTTACGACTAATACACCTTTAGATTAAATTGCATAGAGGTTTAAGAAAGATTAGAATGCTACCTTATGTTTAAGTACGGTTCATTAACTTATTTATAAGACTTACAGTATCTAGGAGGGACGAAGGTAAGAACAGATATAGACACAAAATAAACAAATCTTTTACGAAATATTTGCCAAGAAGAATTATAATTATCCGAATATAATAGAGGTTGTTGTGAAGATTAACATCGTTTGTATTATCATTTTGATGAGTTTGTGGTTATCGATAGAAAGACCATAATGCGTAAGAGAGGATGAGGGCGGGAAATTATGCTGTTATGGATAGCTATTGAGAGAGATGAATAAAAACGAAGAGGTCATAGAGGTGTTAATTACCGTGAGAGTAATTAAAGAATGAGGAAAGACCCAATTGTCATGATATCTTGAATGAACATGGAAAGACCCAAGGCAGCAGGACTATAAGAGGAGTTTACTGTTATAAATTTAATCTCGGCTGATCAGAACACGACGTTGCTTGTGAGAAAGTATAGTAGCGTGTTTAATTAAGTTCCCAGCAGAGTATAACCATCGGCCTCCTCACACCGACGCGCTCCCACACCCTCTCCACGGATATCATGTCTCAAGTCAACATCCGGTCTACGCTATCGACCATATCTTAAGATACATGACATTGTATCTAACACTAACCTAACCTAACACTAACCTAACCTAATCTAACCTAACCAGCACTAGACCTTTAGCGACCCCCCCCCCCCCCAAAAGTCGCTAGTTGGAGCCAGTGTTCAGACGATAGTGGGAGAGGAAAAAGCAGAGAGGAGGAGAAGCGGAGGAAATGAGAAGAAAGGGGGAAGAGGAAGGTCTGAAGAGCAGAATGAAGAGGTGGAGAGGTAAAATGGAGCGGTAGTGGGGGGGGGGGGAGGGAGGCGCGGCAGGAGGGAGGCGCGGCAGGAGGGAGGCGCGGTAGAGAGAAGAAGCACAATGGAAGAGGAGAAAATATAGCTTGGAGGTGAGAGTGAGAGAATAACAAACACGTGTGTGGGTGGGTGGTTGAGTGGGTGTGGGTGGGTGGATGAGTGGGTGTGGGTGGGTGGTTGAGTGGGTGTTGTGAGGTGATGCTTAATTTTATCGTTTAACTATCTCGATAATTCTAGAAGAAGAATTGTGGCCATAGATTTGTCTCATGACGTTTCTTGAGTTTATTCACAATTTGGTCTGCCTTCTGATGTTAACGACGTCTTAAATGAACCAAAGCCAATTCTACCATATACCTCTATTTAACGGACTATATGTAGAGGAAAGTCCGTTATAAAGAGAGTTTCGTTAATATAAAATCTCCATTTAACGAACTAGAGATGAAAGTCCGTTATATCGAGGGTCCGTTTGATATGAAATCCCTTATCTAACGGATTGTATGGAAAAAGAAATCCGTTATATGGAGGTTTCACTGTACGGATAAATTTCCATTAAGGTGTATCAATAAATCTATAAAGTTATCCCTATCTGCCAAGACTGTGATAACCGATACTCCTCGACCTGAAGTAACTGTATATTGACCAACTTACCCGTCCTGGTGTGTGACGCTCCACCTAGACGATGGCAGTATCCCTAACTGATTGACCCTCTGTACTGTGTGATACTTGCTGACACCTTCTTCACCCAGGTCCTACAGGCACGTTTACACACTCATAACCTAGTAAATATTAAGGATATAGTTTGTTGTCTTAACCATACGTGGGAAGTACAGCTGTAGGTGTTTTCATGCCATATCTTCCCAGGTACGTGTGATACAGGCTGCAGGTGTGACCCCGTGTACAATACTCTACCGGCCATCGCAGACACAACACAGAACGACACTTTACTGTAGCACATGAAACAAAAGAACATCAGGTGATGTTGTCAAACACGGTTAAACACTATTTTGTACAAACTCCGCTGCAGTTTGAATACGAATGGTTGAATAACAGATTCGACTACGTTTGTGCGACAAAAAAATTTTTTACCTGCCCCGGTGTCAACAAAGAGTGGTATTTGCGATATCTGACCGTTTTCTGAATAGAAATATCGCTTGACCGATTTTTACACGTTAACACATATTTCATATAGAATCACTGTATAATATTTTACTTTATATTCTTACTCTTCTCTAAAGGCCAGTACAGTACATTCTCGTCTGATGGTCTCTTACCAGCGGCTATTTCAAGTTAGTATGAATATAAAGTTAAGAAGTTATGATCTTTATCTTCAAGTAAAGCAGTTGTTCGTTGCCTGTTTGACCACCTGGACTTACACACACTCAAGGTTGACCCTGAACATAGCTTTCACACATTGGTTCGCGGAAGCATTGTCTTACGTGTTATTAGAATTGACGATGGAAAAAATGAGTAGAAAACAACTTATAATTCCTATTTACAGTATCACCAAGACCACTTTTGTCCCAGGTGAGACAAGTTAGGTGCTGTATATACTAACTAGGAGAATATTTCTAAATTTGTGAAGGTTTAACTAAAGTCGTGTTTCTCACCTGTTAATGTCATTCTTAGTTTTACATTAAGAAGTGTAACCTAAACTATGTGAGGTGGTACACACACACACGTGATGACTGTGACTATAAACAACGTTATGGTATAATCAGTTACGTAATGGAAGAATATTTTCACTGTGACACTACACATTTACTTTACTGTACACATTACGGTGCCAACCCTTTAACACACACTCACATGATGGCCACCTGAGTCTTGTGCTGTATACACCAAACGTCACTATATAAATTATTATACACACTCAGTAATAGGGAGGAACTGTTTATATTAAAGTAAATCACTGTGACTGTCTACACCCAAACAGGCGCCGTAAAATAGTCCCTGAGAGCAACTTTACGGGAGCGTCAAAAAGTTAGTGCCTATTAATTATTCCCGCCCGCTAAAATACTCAATATTTAAAACACACTAATGTTCCTCGGGAGATGTTGATATGGTTAACTGATGGCTTTCCTCCTCTCCAGATACACTGTGAGTAGACCTGGATATAATTATACAGCATATATAACAGTATCTTGAACATTGATATATTACCTGAGGGGGAGAGGCTGTACGCTGGAGGTAGGTTATCCTCACCTAAGACTAAGAGAGCCAGAGAAGCGGGTAGTTTAATGTGTCGCATCCGTCCAGCCACTAAATCAGGTCTACGAGTCCCACCATCACTGTCACATTAGCTCCGCAATAAAAAACTTTATATCATTTGGTAACAAGAAAAAACACAGTTTGAGATGATTAATAAACTAGATCATTCTTATTTAATGTCAATCTAGGTATTATTGATTCGCAAAAACCCATAACTATTGATTAAACTTCCAGTAAACCTTAATGGCTGTTAATCATATCAGGTAAAGGTAAGACGTCACATGACCACTGTGTGTGTAACATCAGGTCATAACACAGGTCCCTCAGGTAACCCAGCGTTAATACTCACCTGGTTTAAGTCTTATCACCCAAACTTGAACTTATGACTAATAACAAAATTAATGAGGCTTGACCTTTTATATATTATTGATCCCTAGTTATTAAAAAAAAAGTTATTTGTTTCTTTATTTAGGTTTCTACCTGTTCGTTGTTGTTAACGCGTGAAGGAAGAGAGGTTACTGGACACACTAGTACTAAATTATCTTTCATACCAAAATTCCACAATAATCCCTAATAGAATTTTAGTGGAAATACACAAATGACTCAGGACTTAGACACCAGAACGTTAAGTCTATGAACCACAGATTGACACACCGTAACGTTCAGTACAGTCGATCACAAGTCCCATTGCCTCTCCTACTGGCAAGGCAATAGAGAACTTCCCTATAAGTTCTTGAATGCTTTAATGGCGTCTTGAATCCCTTTATGGCTCTTATAAAACTGGCGTTTTTCTTTATCAGTATTATCATTCTTAGGCTGACATGAGGACCCCATTACATAGGGTTAAGAATCTGTATAATGAGAAAATTTTAGTTATTGCTATAGTAAATATGGTGTTTGATCCAGTTAATATGGTGTTCGATCCAGCTTATATGGTGTTCGATCCAGTTAATATGGTGTTCGATCCAGTTAATATGGTGTTCGATCCAGTTAATATGGTGCTCGATCCAGTTAATATGGTGTTCGATCCAGTTAATATGGTGTTCGATCCAGTTAATATGGTGTTCGATCCAGTTAATATGGTGTTCGATCCAGTTAATATGGTGTTCGATCCAGTTAATATGGTGATATTACCAGACTGCAGTGTCATCTTAAATAAAACGTAATTAAATATCTTCCTTAATAGTTTTGTATGAATATTTTGATCATTTTATCTTCTACAATAGTAATCTGAATAATTACACGAGGAATAAATTTTTTTTCTGTAATAAATGATAATTTTTTTTACATTTGACGAATCATGTTAGTTCTCCTGATAGCTGATGTCATATGTTATCGGCGACGAAAGTTTAAAGCAAAGCAAGTTACAAAGTTGGCGCATGTTATTAGGCCAGCGGAGCTTCCCAGCGTGAGGTCGAGAACGGTGAAAATCAACGTCTGATCTGTGATGGGATATTTTACAGAATAAAACCATTACTTCGAGTGACTTGATTCCCACCATCAGGTTCTAAAGGTAGATAGTGTGTGTGTGTGTTTGATGAGTAATGACAGTTCCAGGTGACAGTGTTCCTTTCTGTGGATAATTAGTCAAATGAAAGTAAAAAAAAAATGTTGGCTGGACTGAGAGCTGTAATCTGGGAGCGGCAGTGATGAGGGTGGGTAAAATCCCCTTCAAACCAGCTGCTAAATCCGTGCCTTTAACCTAGGTAGTTATGAAAGGTGTGATGAGCTCGGTCACCCGGGAACAACACACGCCAGGAACCTAATACACGTTGTTGCTTACTTCCAGGTGAATGAGTTTGTCACTTGGCTACAGAGAAGGAAAAATTTTGATAGACAAATCTCCTTTACGTCGTTTATTAATAGTTTATGCTAGTTGTAGGTTGACCGCTTGTGTCCTGTTGCTAGCATCTATAAGTGGCAGGATCCAGCAGCACTTGTGACGGCTACTGCTAGTATATTTGGTACGGCTACCACTAGTAAATTTATGAAGGCTACAGCTAGTACATTAAAACGGCTACCGCTAGTACATTTGTAATGGCTACCGCTAGTACATGTATGACGGCTAAAGCTAGTACATTTATGACGGCTATCACTTGTACATTTGTGACGGTTACCACTAGTAAATTTATGACGGCTACTGCTAGTACATTTATTATTGTTGCAGCTAGTACGTTTATGACGGCTACAGCTAGTACATTTATGACGGCTACCGCTAGTACATTTATGACGGCTACCGCTAGTACATTAAAACGGCTATTAGTAGTACATTTATGACGGCGGAACAACCACCATTTCTGGCCTTAGGTTAGGCTAGGCTAGTAGTTTCAGCATCCTAGTCCTGCCTTCAATGAAATTTTCCTTCTAACTCGACATCAATTTCAACTAGTAAATATATTTTCCCCATTTAATTTCGTCAGTAACGTTATGATCAAGTATCTTCCCATTTATACATTAGTGATAAATCTATTCCTTGTGAAGAGATGAGGAAGAGAGGTAAGTAGTTATTTAAGGAGAGTTTACCTCACGTTTTGTCTACTGAATATTCTATGTGTTAGGAGGAAGTATGTTGTTCCTCGTAAATAACCTGGTGTGTGGATCGAACAGAGAGCTATAGGTCATATTACACTTGTTCTCCATCAAGGTTAGGTTAGGTTTGGTTAGGTTAGGTTAGGTTTGGTTTGGGTTGGTTGGGCTAGGTTTGGTTTGGTTTGGGTTGGTTTGGTTAGGTTAGGGTTGGTTGGGCTAGGTTAGGTTTGGTTTGGTTTGGGTTGGTTTGGTTAGGTTAGGTTAGGTTAAGGTTGGTTGGGCTAGGTTAGATTAGGTTTCCCACACTTAATACAGTTTCTTCTCTTCCTTTATACACAGGTGACGGAGTGAGGTGAAAGTGATGACTGGTATTGTGTGTAGTATAGTCTTACAGGTGTTGTAGTGTACTGGGTGTAGTAGAGTAGTTACAGGTGGGTGTAGTTCTGCTGCTCTACATCACTGGTTAACGAAACTAATTTATCCATGTTATTTATTAATGTTTCCCGAGTTTTAACAAAAATAAAGGTTTTAAACATAATTTATAACTATGATAAAATCTGTTTGACGCTTCACTCAGATTATCCTTTTATTGTACTCAGCTTTTGTGACTAAAATTAAATAATCCTTACATATAAAAATTAACTTTCACACCATTGAGTTTTTTTTTCCTGTTCATAATCCACTAAATGATTTATTTCAAGTGTGAATTTTTGTCATATGGTCAGGGGGCACAATGCAATGCTCTCTCTCTCTCTCTCTCTCTCTCTCTCTCTCTCTCACTGTGAACCTTGACAGCTGTGGTATGAAGTGATAAATGTAGTATAGGAAACTAAGTGTAGTGAGATAGTTACACACGACACTCAGACTCATAAACTACACTTCTCGGGTTATCATGTTGACTGTTTCTCACTGCCACCCATAACTACCCACTGCCACCCATAACTACAAACTACCACCCATAACTACCCACTGGCACCCATAACTACCCACTGCCACCCATAACTACAAACTGCCACCCATAACTACCCACTGCCACCCATAACTACCCACTGCCACCCATAACTACAAACTACCACCCATAACTACCCACTGCCACCCATAACTACCCACTGCCACCCATAACTACCCACTGCCACCCATACGGTACCTGAAGGTGATGAGGCCGCACAGGAACGTGAACGCGACTAACATTCATACTCGTGAAACTTGTATAGGCGTCTCACCTACCTGGTTCCTTCTCAGATACCTTCACGTGACGATATTTACCTGAGAATAGAAGGTAACATATAAATTTTTCTCAGGTGTGTGTGTGTGTGTGTGTGTGTGTGTGTCACCTTCTACCGCCCACCACCACCTACTACCGCCCACCACCACCTACTTCCGCCCACCACCACTTACTACCGCCCACCACTACCTACTACCGCCCACCACCACCGACTACCGCCCACTACTACCTACTATCACCCACCACCACCTACTACCGCCCACCATCACCTACTACTGCCCATCACCACCTTCTACCGCCCACCAGCCGCCACCATCATCCAAAACCACCAACCAACGACGACCCACCACCAGCTACAGCCACCCACCCTCATATAACTCACCCTGACGACCACCCACATAAACTCACCTCCGTCGTATAAGAGGCGTCACTCCTCCACGCCGAGCTCTTCCTCCTGTTATGGTTTCGGGGTCTGTATATGTGAATGACATCATGAATCAGTTAACAGAGGCTATACATCGACGCTAACTAATGCTTATACTCTCTACTACTACCACCAGGCAATGTCTGCCACCGCCCACTACCGCCCATTAACGCCTACCACCGCCCATCAATGCTTAGCACAGTCTTCTAACGTTCATTATCACCGCCCACTAATGCCTGCTACCGCCCATTAACGCCTGCTACCGCCCATTAACGCCTACCACCGCCCATTAACGCCTACCACCGCCCACCACCGCCCATCAATGCTTAGCACAGTCTTCTAACGTTTATTATCACCGCCCGCTAATGCCTGCTACCGCCCATTAACGCCTACCACCGCCCACCAATGCTTAGCACAGTCTTCTAACGTTTATTATCACCACCCGCTAATGCCTGCTACCGCCCATTAACGCCTACCACCGCCCATTAACGCCTACCACCGCCCATTAACGCCTGCCACCGCCCACTAACGCCTGCCAACGCCCATTAACGCCTACCACTGCCCACTAACGCCTACCACTGCCCACTAACGCCTGCCTCCACCCACTAACGCCTACCACCGCCCACTAACGCCTGCCAACGCCCACTAACGCCTGCCACCGCCAATCAACGCCTGCCACCGTCCATCAACGCCTGCCGCCTCCCAACAACGCCTACCACCGCCCATTAACGCCTACCACCACCCACCACCGCCCACTCACGCCTGCCACCGCCAATCAACGCCTACTACCCCCACTAGCGCACACGATCGCCCACCACCGCCCACTCACGCCTGCCACCGCCAATCAACACCTACTACCCCCACTAGCGCACACGATCGCCCACTAACGCCCACCACCACCCACTACCAACCACCAATACATACCATTTCCCACCACCACCCATTAACGCCTACCACCGCCCACCACCACCCACTACCAACCACCAATACATACCACTTCCCACCACCACCCACTAACGCCTACCACCGCCCACTAACGCCCACCCCAGCCCACTACCAACCACCAATACCTACCACAGCACACTAACGCCCACCACCGCCCACTAACTCCAACCACCGCCCACTACCAACCACCAATACATACCATTTCCCACCACCACCCACTAACGCCTACCACCGCCCACTAACGCCTACCACCACCCACTAACGCCTACCACCGCCCACTAGATGTAGGGATAATGTTGTCATTTACTCAAGAATACGAGTACAGAATATCCAAGATTTACAAAAGTTACTATTATTACAGAGAACATTGTAACGACTTTCATACTCATTATAAGCATAATTATTCGGTATTGTTGTACATATGAAATAAATTTTAACATTATCATACCTGAGTGAAATACATATATTGTGAAACCTGCATATAAAGGACTTATCTCTTCAAATATTCCGTTAAATTGGGGTCTCACACATAACGGATTTCGGATATAACGGAATTTTACTGTATAAGACAATTTTGACAATTTTTACACGTGTTGTAGAATTCTTTAGTGATGAACAAACTATATGTTGTCAAGTCGGTGAGATGAAGTAGGCGGTAGCTATAGCTTGTGTCCGGCCAGCTGTCTGTCCTCTGTCACAAGTCCGTCCAGCTGTCTGTCTGTCCTCTGTCACAAGTCCGTCCAGCTGTCTGTCTGTCCTCTGTCACAAGTCCGTCCAGCTGTCTGTCTGTCCTCTGTCACAAGTCCGTCCAACTGTCTGTCCTCTGTCACAAGTCCGTCCAACTGTCTGTCCTCTGTCACAAGTCCGTCCAGCTGTCTATCTGTCTGTCCTCTGCCACAAGTCCGTCCAGCTGTCTGTCTGTCTGCCACAAGTTCGTTCAGCTGTCTGCCACTAGTCCGTCCAGCTGTCTGTCTGTCTGCCACAAGTATCTTCCTGTACTCACTCGTCTTCTTATCAACCAGTTTATGGAGTGAGTGAGGCCATACAGGTGTTGGGCGCCATTATACAGCGTTAAGGGGAGAGACAGCTTCCGGATGGTGTGGCTATAAAGGTTTCCGCTCGGGACGTTTCACTCCGGACGAACCAAACGAGTTCAGGAAACGAACATGGTCGGGCGTCTCATGCGGGCCTAACCTGACCTGACCTGACCTAACCTAACCTAACCTAACCTAACCTAACCTAACGTGACCTGACCTAACCTAACCTAACGGACTCTCGATATAACGGACTTATCTCGATATAGTTCGTTAAATAGAGGTTACACTGTACGTAATATACATGTGGTGTTGTGTGGTAGTGGTGTTGTGTGGTAGTAGTGTTGTGTGGTAGTGATGTTGTTGTGGTAGAGGTGTTGTGTGGTAGTGGGGTTGTGATACTGGTGGTATTGTGTTGTAGTGGTATTGGGATTCAGATAGTGGTGTTGTGTTAGTGGTGTTGTGGTAGCAGTGTTGAGTGGTAGTAATGTTGTGTGGAGGACAGAGGAAATTAATATTGTCAAGGTAATATTTTGATGGCAAAGTATTATCAAGAAGAGGATATTAGAACGAGCTTGGCAATGAGGGCTGTGTGAAGTATAATATAACATTGGGGAAAAACTCTCAAAATTTATGTAATTCTTTTAGTTTGTTCACAACCTTCGCTTATATTTTACTTGGTAGGTTTAATAGTTTTATTTATTTTTCATTTCAACAAAAATTATCTTCGTTTAACAGGAGATTTTTTTGAGGGGGGGGGATTTATTTTATTTATTTATTTATTTATTTAATACTTAATTTATTTTTTATCCTAAATTAAAATAGTTAGACGATAGAACATTGTGTTGCGAGACCTAGGAGAACACAGTGTTGTGCCGTGTGTGTGTGTGAAGCAGAACACGTGACAATACACACAAACACGACAACAAACACGAGAAAAACATAATAGAAGTAACGGAAAAATAGAGAAAATAAGTGACGACTACCAATAAAACTTTTCCACTAAACATCAAATCTTGAGATCTAAAACAGCGTAACTTTTAATGTAAAGCCCAACTTACCTTTATCAGCTGACTGGCCTTCTGCCCGGGCGGTGGGGAGGCTGGCCAGGATAGCCAAGAGGCCACTCACCATCACCGCCATCACCAGCAACTTTTCCACCAGTCCTCCGCGGCGTGTTGAACCTCCTTCAGCACTTGTCATCCCGTAAACTCCGCGCCCGTTCATTATCACGTTCCTGGCTCTCACTTTTCGTCTCTTTCCTTCAACTTTTCTGGTCATGGCTGAGTCGTGGAGCCAACGTGGCCGTGACCAGCGGACGTCTGTCTCCAGTGTCTGACCCGGGGGGGGGGGGGGGGGGGGGATGGTGAGGCTATAGTGTCTCAAGTTGTAACAGAGGTGAGTATAGTGGAGTTTATGGCGGGGCGGCCATAACGCCAAGGGCAGGGGACGAGGAGGCCATGGGGTGAAGGTGTCACCAGGTGATCAGGAAGAAGGGTTGTCAGCTGTGTCGTACGTGAGAAAATGTAAAGTTTAGCCAAATGGAAAGTTCGAGTCTTGGGAGAAAAGCTTTGGAACCTGGACTAGGATTCAGAGAGTCTGATGTAATGAGTTTATAAAACTTTGTTGGGTTACTTGGGGAATGTATACAACTTGTCAGAGGAGAGTGTTTGAAGTTTTTGTAGACAGTTTGGGAGATGGTAACAGCTTGGTAATATTGGTGTGTGTTTAAGGGAGTCTCACGGCAGAGTACCGAGGCAGACACAACTCACACTAGAGTAAACTGTTAAATGGAAATTAATTTAACAAATATTTCTACCGTCAGAAAATTACTTGTATTTGTTAACAGATATTATTTGAAAATTACATTACAGAGAATAAACTAATCGAAATACTATATAGTATTTTATAGTGTTGGTTTTAACATAATAATAATGAATAATAAATGTGGAAGATGATGGAGGCGAGTTGAGAAGAGGCTGAGGGAAGGAAGTGTGTGTGTGAGTAGAGACAGAGGGAGGGTGACCCACTGCCCCGAGGTAAGGGGTGGTGTGTTCAACTGTTGGTGGTGACGCCGCTGGTCAATGCTCTCACCTCCTACTTCTTCGTCAGTAATGTTCCTTAAAGTCTCGACAGTTGCTATCAGGAGTCACATGCCAGTGTTCCTCCCACAAGGTAGTAGTGACTTCAGTTGGCGCTGTGGTCTGGCTCACACTCCGCGCCGGTACTCAAACACCTGCCCTGATAGTTAACTCTTCTCTATCACACTCCACAACACTGTAAGATACTGTTGAACGGATTTATACCATACAATATTATATCAATTTTATAACTTTGATTTTTTTATTTCATTTTTTGGTGATTCAATTTCAATCTTAGAAATAAAAAAAATATGAACCAGTAATATTTCCAAACTGTTGCACGAAATAATGAGTTCACTAAATGTTTTATCACAATTATTATTATGTATTATAAACCAGCCAAACCAACAGCCAGTTTTCCATGATCATTGTGTCAATATTTTCTTCACACCTTCCTGACACTCGTAAAAAGTGACTACGTTATAATGAACGCCTATATAAAACCCCAAAGTTGACTTCCTTTCTCATGACACAGTGAACAACGACACACACACACACTGTATTGTTTTCACTCTAGCAACAATCATTATTACTCAACACATCAAAAAACAACATAATCAAACTCTTTTTTTTATGTACCACACACCCGCCACCAGCTCCTCACCACACCTGACCACCTCACCTACACACCTGAGTTCCACACCTAATGCACCTGACAAACTAGCTTCATTAATTAGCGAAACGGAGGTAGTGGGAGAGCCAGAGCGTGTGTGTGTGAGAGCGGCCGGGCCAGAGAGTAAGAGCGTGGCAGGGGTCCGTCCGCCCTGGTGCCTGGCTGCAGGGCGAGTGATCTGCTCTCCCTCACTCTACCCTCTCCCAACATCCTTGCCTCACCTCTCTCTCTCTCTCTCTCTCTCTATTGACACACACAGCATTCCTTCCTCTCTCTCTCTCTCTCTCTCTCTCTCTCATTGACACACACAGCATTCCTTCCTCTCTCTCTCTCTCTCTCTCTCTCTCTCTCTCTCTCTCTCTCTCTCTCTCTCATTGACACATACAGCATTCCTTCCTCTCTCTCTCTCTCCCTCCCTCACTCTATCTCTCTCTCATTCTCAAGGTGGGAAAAGTAACATGAACGCTTAGGTTCATTTCATGGAACATCCGGAGTGTTAACCGCAGAATTAATGATCTACAATAGTTTGTTAAAGTTTTTGACATTGATGTAATTGGTTTACAAGAACCTTACACGTCCAACACCCAGAAGAATGTTGCACCCAGGATAGCTGGGTTTACAGCATATAATAGTGGAGCAGGAAGTGGCCTGCTCACTTATGTAAAGAATGGTCTGGTCTGTAAATGGATTAAAACTCACAATGATGAAAGTATTCACTGTCAACAATTTACAGTAAAGACAGCAAACAGTCAATTTTCGCTGTATAACATCTATGTTTGGTGTAATGAGCTGCCAGCGGACGTGTTCCCAAAGCCATCAGGTAACAATGCTATGCTGTGTATGGGCGACTTTAACTCTCGTCACACTGTCCTGTATGGCAGTGAAGAGTGACATTACCCACATGAATCTGACCGACGTATATGTATGTATGTATGTGTGCATATGTGTATATATATGTACATGTATATGTATATGTATATGTATATATATATGTGTATGTGTGTGTGTACATATATGTATATGTACTGTCAATGAATATGATGCATCTCTTTGTGTATGAACCTCTGTCCTGCATGGCAGTGAACAGTGACATTACCCATATGAATCTGACCTCTATACATTTATAGCTGTTAATGAATATGGTGTATTTCTTTGTGTATGAACCTCTGTCCTGCGTGGCAGTGAGAAGTGATACCACCCTCAGTGTCAAGACCTGACTGAATTACTCAGAATAGGCAAACTGTCCTACAAGCTTTGTCAATAAATTTGTTGAACTAAAAATTCTCTCAAATATAGTATCTCTTCCCCTCTCTCGCTCTCTCTCTCTCAGCATCCATGATTCTTCCTCTTCCTATAAGCAACTCTCTCTCTCTCTCTCTCTCTCTCTCTCTCTCTCTCTCTCTCTCTCTCTCTCTCTCTCTCTCTCATCCAAGCGCACAATGCTTGGGTCTTAGAATGGTGTTCTTATGCGTTACCGATTAACGAAGAGTAAGGTTGATGTGATGTGTTGCCTGCTAACAAAGGGCTTGGTGAGGACTGATGTGTTAACAGTTAAGAGTCAAGTAGGAACTAAGGTGATAACAGTTAACTGAGAACCTTCTCAAAACTTGTGATAATAACTGATAAAGCTTAATAACGGGGGTCAATGTGTTAACAAGTTATGAAAGGTGAAGGGGAGAGTCAAGTGTTAACGATTATCGAGTGGTTAAGCCGAGGCTGATGTAGTTAACGATTAACGAGGGGTTAAGCAGGGAATGGTGTATTAACAAGGGAGAGGGTCTGTTTTCTTTCCATCTGACTGCTGGGTCTCGTGTGTGTGTGTGTGTGTGTGTGTGTACACAAGTTTTTTTCCTGATTGAAGTTGTTTTAACAAAGTATCATTATAGACAACGTAAGTGTAGGCAGTACTGTATATGATTGTGTCCACTACAACACTTCTGCTAATTGGATAATATACAGTTTTGAATTCTCTCTCTCACACACACACACACAGGATCATTTACCGAATCATTTTAACTGGATTCCACATTGTCTCGGCGTACACTTTCTGGAACACACTGTACTTAAACTGTCACACGGGGTCAAAGGTCACCACACGGGGTCAAAGGTCACCATAAGGGGTCAAAGGTCACCACACGGGGTCAAAGGTCACCACACGGGGTCAAAGGTCACCATACGGGGTCAAAGGTCACCACACGGGGTCAAAGGTCACCACACGGGGTCAAAGGTCACCCATAAGGGGTCAAAGGTCACCATAAGGGGTCAAAGGTCACCACACGGGGTCAAAGGTCACCACACGGGGTCAAAGGTTACCATAAAGTGTCTAGGTGTATCAAAGTGCTTTTAGATTTTATTACAGTGTTTTAAGTACACCTAAATGTGTCCTGTTGTATCATTCTCAAGTGATAAAAAGATTCAAGAATAACTAAGACAGGAGTAGTAGTAGTAGCAATAGTAGTAGTAGTAGTAGTAGTAGTAGTAGCAGCAATAATAATAATAATAGTAGTAGCAAAAGTAATAGTAGTCGTAGTAATAGTAGTAGTAGTAAAAAAAGTAGCAGTAGTAGTAGTAGCAGCAGTAGTAGTAGTAATATTAGTAGTAATAGTAAATATCATCAAATTTTGGCAACATCGAGTTTACAATTCTTTCCATATATTTTTTATTATTATTGCCAAGAAAGTTATTATTCTCAGAACTCATTTTATGGACCCGGAAACTTTGTGTCTGGCAATAGTGTGGGGGAGATAAGAGTACTAGAGACCTACAGTATATTACTAATGTTCCCATGTTGTACTGATAACGAGTGAGATGCTGGATGTTGACTGTAGTGAGGATGTGTAGAGTCTTAGTGCTTTGTTTTCACTTATAATCTCCGTTTCCAATCCCTACAGAAGCTTATTTTGTGGGGGTATCTCTTTTGTGAAAACTTAGTTATTTTTTTTAAGGTTCATAAAGATCACTGTTGTTGGTAAATAAAAAGTACTTCATTCTTATGCTGGAGTCAACCAAACCAAATATCGGACTTAGAATAGAACCTTGTGGGACACCAAACACTCGCGGCCTAACGATAGTAACGGAGGAAGAGAGTAATTTTGTTGTGGCTCACCTTGGTTGTGGCTAACAGAAGACTGCAACGCTGCTCTCTCCCTCCTCCTCCTCCTCCCATGGCGCATTAACACCACTCACGCTCATAAGAACATAAGAATGGAGGAAACTGCAGCGGGCCTATTGGTCCATACTGGGCAGTCCCTTTTACACCCAACCCCTATTGCTCATATATCCATCCAACCTACTGTATGTTTGAAGCTATCCAGCGTATTCGAGTTAATGATGATGTTTGGTAACTTGTTCAACTCGTCCACTAATCTATTTCCAAACCAATGTTTACCTATTTCGCGCCTGAATCTAAATTTGTCTGATTTAAAACAATTGTTAAGAGTTCGCTCCTGGTTGAATAGTTTGAGTACCTTTGTAATGTCCCCTTTGTTCAGCCCTGACTTCCACTTATACACCTCTATCAGGTCGCCCCTCGCTCTACGTCTCTCGAGTGAGTACAATTAAGATGCTTTAACCTGTCTCTATACTCAAGGTTCCTAATGCCCGGGATTAGTCTCGTCATTCTCCTCTGAATTCTTTCCAAGGATTCTATATCCAATCTGTAATAAGGTAACCAGAACTGAACTGCGTAATCCACTGAGGTCTCACAAGCACAAGATATACTATATATAGCGCTCTAACGTCACCCTCACCCCCTCCCATGTTGCGTTAAGTACACTCTTCCTCCTCCTCCTCTTTCCCCTCCTCCACCTCTTTCCCTCTTCCTCCTCTTCCCCTCTTCCTCCTCTTTCCCCTCCTCCACCTCTTCCCACGGTGCGTTAACTACACTCTTCCTCCTCCTCCCTCCCATCAGTCGATCTCTTACCTCAAGCCTATTGGTCTGACATTTGAATCGCAGCCGCAGTTTGGTGGATTATCCTGACGAAGCAATTTATCCATTAAATTATCAATCCTCATCCACCCTTGTGTGTGTGGGTGAGGCATTCAGTTCCACCAGAGGCAGCAGGTGGTCAAGCAGGGAGGAGGAGGGGCAGGAGGGGAGGGGTTGGAGGTGGCAAGCTTGTGATTCTTCCCGGTCCAACACGATTTGTTAATTATCCAAAGGAGCCTTAAGGGACAGGCAAGCCCTCGGCCCCTGCACTGCGGTCCACACGTCATTGTCCTCCTCACCCCCTCCCCCTTCTCCCCCACCAAGCTCTAAGAACCCCAGGTCATGAACGATGTGTAGTTAGGGATCTACTTTAAGAGCTGTGGTAGAGATCCGTGTTGGGGTGTGTTGGAGTGTGTTTGTGCGAAGCGGTGGTAGTGACGGCAAGGTACAGTAAGGTGTGTTAATTGTGGTGAGGGCTGTGTTGGTGAGGGCTGTCTGTGTTGGTGAGGGCTGTTTGTGTTGGTGAGGGCTGTGTTGGTGAGGGCTGTTTGTGTTGGTGAGGGCTGTGTCGGTGAGGGCTGTGTTGGTGAGGGCTGTGTTGGTGAGAGCTACATGTTGAGGGCTACATGTTAGGGCTACATAGACATCACTAACCAGAAGCGCATCCCCGTCACATACTATCAGAACAAAGGAACCATAACAAACACACAGAAAAGGGCCTGCAGAATCATGCTCGGGGCAGAATACTCCGGCTACACCAACGCTCTCTCCACCCTGGAAATGCCATCCCTCAGTGACCTCCACCACCAAGCACTGGAAAGGTTTGGCCGTGGACTACTGCACCATCCTCGTCATCGCCACCTCCTGCCACCTGCAGTCCCCCGCCCACCTCGCGCAGTCCGCCACTACAACAAAATTCAGCCCATAAGAGCCCGCACCGATAGATATAAGAATAGCACCATCCCATCTATTGTTAAAATAATAAACAACTCCTGATTTATGTACTGTACAGCCCTGTAAATGTATTCAATGCATATTATATCATTATGTCTAAATCAAATGTAAGTCTGTATATTTTCAGCCACCTGCTAAAACTCTATTAATAAACCGTTTATTATTATTATTTCACAAACACACTAACACACACTAACACACACTAACACACACTAACACACACACCTGGATGTCATCATTGTAACACCTATCATGGGGAGGCCACAAACCTAAACAATTCTAGATTACATTATTGAAACAGGAAGATTCATTGATGCTGTAGGAGTATTGATGTCATAGGGTGAGGTGGTGGTAGTGGGTTATGGGTAATTATAGCCCATGTAGTTGTTATTTCTGTAGGTGTGGATTTGAGGCGACAACAACAATAGTAACAACCACAACGACAACAACAAAAACAACAATAACACCAACAATAACAAACAACGACAACAATAACAACAACAACACCGTCAATAACAACCACCCCCATCATCACAACAACCACAACAACAACAATCACACCCTCAGGCAACTATGTGCGTATTAGTCTTACTACATAAATCTGGTTTGGTGGTTTACACATTCTTCGCTAACGACCTAACCTGACCTAACCTAACCTAACCTAACCTATCTTAACCTAACCTAACCAAACATAGTCGAGTGAACGGCTATCATATAATGCATACTAAATACCTTAGTTTGTCACTGCCAGCCAAATAATCATTACAACAGCAATAATATTCACAGCTTGGCATTACAAATTTAAATCATTATACTCGAAACTAATTATTTTCATTATATCGAGATTAATTTGATATCAATAGTGTGTGTGTGTGTGTGTGTGTGTCTCCTCATTAAAAGTTCACGTCAGCATAGGTATAGCTGATGATAACTGGGCATTGGTTCGTTTTGTCCTCCCGCCTCCTCCCGCGTTTGGTCAGCTTCCTCCCGCGTCCACTTAGCCTCCTCCCGCGTCTACTCCCTTCTTCCCGCGTCTACTCCCCTCCTCCCGTGTTTGATCAACCGTTGAGGGCCGTGTTATTGAGGGCCGTGTTATTGAGGGCCGTGTTATTGAGGGCCGCGTTATTGAGGGCCGCGTTATTGAGGGCCGCGTTATTGAGGGCCGTGCTATTGAGGGCCGTGTTATTGAGGGCCGTGTTATTGAGGGCCGTGTTATTGGGGGCCGTGTTATTGAGGGCCGTGTTATTGAGGGCCGTGTTATTGAGGGCCGTGTTATTGAGGGCCGTGTTATTGAGGGCCGTGTTATTGAGGGCCGTGTTATTGAGGGCCATGTTATTAAGGGCTGTGTTATTGAGGGCTGTGTTATTGAGGGCCCTGTTATTGAGGGCCCTGTTATTGAGGGCCGCGTTATTGAGGGCCGTGTTATCGAGGGCCGTGTTATTGAGGGCCGTGTTATTGAAGGCCGTGTTATTGAGGGCCCTGTTATTGAGGGCCGTGTTATTGAGGGCCGTGTTATTGAGGGCCGTGTTATTGAGGGCCGCGTTATCAAGGGCCGTGTTATTGAGGGCCGTGTTATTGAGGGCCGTGTTATTGAGGGCCGCGTTATCAAGGGCCGTGTTATTGAGGGCCGTGTTATTGAGGGTTGTGGTATTGAGGGCTGTGTTATTGAGGGCCGTGTTATTGAGGGCTGTTGTGTGTATCTTTTGCTTCAGGTAATTGTGTGTGTGTGTGTGGTTACCATGAACTGTGGAGTGAAGCACCAGGTAGGAGCACCAAGCACGGAGGTACAGCAGGGGTCGTGAAGCACCAAGAGGGCCAGCAGGGGTCGTGAAGCACCAGGAGGGCCAGCAGGGGTCGTGAAGCACCAGGAGGGCCAGCAGGGGTCGTGAAGCACCAAGAGGGCCAGCAGGGGTCGTGAAGCACCAGGGGGGCCAGCAGGGGTCGTGAAGCACCACTCGGACCAACAAGGGTGGAGCTGCAATGCACCAGCCCGCCTTTGGCACCTGGGGTCACCAATTATCGGTTCACTTAACACGTGTATGGTGCCGGCTGAGTCCGCTGACCCCTCCTGTGGGACCCCGAGAGAGAGAGAGAGAGAGAGAGAGAGAGAGACAATGGGGGAGGGAGAGAGATAAATTCTTCAACTTGGTGTCTTGTTCTCTCTCTCTCTCTCTCCTCTCGTCTCTAAGCCACCAGACTAACTACCACTTCTCATACGGTAATAGACCCTATTTAGTGGACTTACGTTCCTATCTATCGTAGTGAAGATAAGTTTGGTGAATTTATATCTAGGAGTCAATAGGACAGTCTTATCTCTACGGTGGCCAAGTGCCTCTGAAGGTGTTGAGAGGCCCTTGGTGTTAGGAAGCAATACCAGGTGATTTACCTGTCGGATTAACCTACTTATCTCTCTAAGGTACAGCAGGTATCTGTCATAACACCTGTGGAAGGCAAACAAAGGAGGAATACATGAATTTGAAATCGCTCTTATCAATAATAATCCTCAGATCGGTTTTGTGAGGCATTACCTAACCTAACTTAACCTAACCAAACCTAACCTAACCTAACCAAACCAAACCTAACCTAACCTAACCAAACCTAACCTAACCAAACCTAACCTAACCAAACCTAACCTAACCAAACCTAACCTAACCAAAATTAACCAAACCTAACCCAACGATATAGTCAATCCTCAAAAGATTCACATTTCCGACTTGCTATTTGTTTCCTTAACGCCTAGAGCTCCAGTAATTACCTCTGAAGGTGTCTGGCGTGTTACTGGTGTTGCCTTAATGACTGATACCGTCCACTGGCATTACTAGATGGTATTATAGTTGTGGTATAGAGGGTAACAGAAGCTCGGGAAGTGGTACGTACACTCTAGGTCGAATACAGTAACCGTTTCTGTTATGTAAACCGGATAAAAACGTTGTAGTCTGTGTCTTAGTTGTCATTTACCTTACTGGCAACACTGATGGTAATAAACAGTGTTACTCGACGACGATAAGACTGGCAACACTGACAAGAAAGTGTTACTCGACGACAAGACTGGCAACACTGGCGTGACCTGAGCCCCGCTTGACTGACCCTAAATCCTCGACAAATCAGAACCAATTATCAGATGTTAGAGGCTCCTTCACAGACCCTTCACTGAGCCCGGGATTAACAGGAGACGCCTCACATTCTTGGACCTGTAGACCGCAACTGTGTTTCTTGGGTGTAGGAGAAAATGGCACGGGAGAAAATGGCACGGGAGAAAATGGCACGGGAGAAAATGGCACGGTAGAAAATGGCAATATGAAAATATGCCACCGGAAAAAAGGCATAATCATCAGACTTGAAAAAAACTGAACATTAATTTTTATTGACATGTTTTTGCTAAAATTTTATGACCTAACCTAACCTAACCTAACCTAACCTCGTTTGTGGTTCATGAGCTCGAAGTGAAATTTGTTGTGCCATTTTTTTTTTCTAGTATGAAAATTGTGCCATTTTTTCCAGTGTCATTTTTTCATGTGACATTTTTTTCCGAGTACCCTTTCTTGGGGAAGCCATAGAGCGCGGCCCTCACCTCACCTCACCTTACCTCACGTCTTTTATGCCTTTTCAATCACTACATTACCAACACACTCGACTGAATTATACCCACAAATAAAAACAACAACAACAACATCAACAAAATAATCAAAATAAAACACACTAAAACCACGAAGAATTAAAACTATTCTCAAAACAATCATAAACCTCCAATATTTAGCCAAGTACGTGATTATTAAGAGTTGTCGACCCGTGGATAAAGCAATATGTCAATTAAATGCAAAACTAATACAAAAATCTTGCCATGGATAATACATTGTGTACAAGGTGACGTTCCAGGTACACAGTATTACAGGAGTGAGGTGTGTGTGCTTAAAGACTTCCTATTGATGTCACCTGTACGGACACAAGGTATTGGAACACTACAGATTGGTAGAGGTTTGGTGGTTTGTGGTTCCTGAAATGCTGTGGCAGACGAGGGAAGATGAACGGCAGACTGCAGCAGGCACGGCAGAGTGTAGCGGGCACGGCAGACTGCAGCAGGCACGGCAGAGTGTAGCGGGCACGGCAGACTGTAGCAGACACGGCAGACTGTATCAGGTACGGCAGACTGTAGCAGGCACGCAGACTGCAGCAGGCACGGCAGACTGTAGCAGGCACGGCAGACTGCAGCAGACACGGCAGACTGTAACAGGCACGGCAGACTGTAGCAGGCACGGCAGGTGGGTGAGGTTAATTAGGAAAGTGAACACACAACTTCCTTTGGTTTGGTTTCAGTGTAATTGGGTTCAGTTATTTAGGGCGGCCATTCTTGTTCCCCCCCCCCCACCCCGTTTACCCTCCCCGACCTCCCTCCTTTACCCTCCCCAGCTCCCCTCCTTTCCTCTCCCCTCCCCTCCCCACCCCCCTGCCCTGAGCTGCTCCCCAAGCCTTGTAATGAAGTAGCTGCTCACTATCCTACGGCCCAGCCCAAGCAATGGTCCACAACTGGCCCACTCCACACACAGGTCCATAACTGGCCCACTCCACACACAGGTCCGTAACTGATCCACTGCACATAACTAATTCAGCCGATACATAAACAGACGGACATATAACAAATAATTATCACATAGCATCTTGAATTAGCCTGACGGGGGATCAAGTACATACGGACATGACTCCTTCTGCCTCTCCAAGTAACACCGTCCTTACCCTCACCCCCAACACTCCCCCCTCTCACCCCCCTCACCCCCAACACCCCCCCTCACCCCCAACACTATCCTGTCACAAGGTATATTTTTTATGTAATTCACGCCAAAACTGTCCAAGTGTTGTCATGGTAATAGGGCGCGAGCACGTCTTGTACCCTGCTCAGGTGTTCCTTCACATCACCACAGCCAATGGAAGCACAGCACAGGATGATAGGTACAGTGGATTGGGAACTAAAGAGAGTAAGGCCAGAAGAGGTGGTTGACGAGGTACAGGGTGGAGTATAACTAGATGTGGCAGGTCACCGTCGGAAGGGTGTGAAGAGTGTGGTCATCGGAGTTATCAATGTAGGGTGTGAAGAGGGCAGGACGTCGTTGGACACGGGAGCAGTATAAACCCACCAAGAAAGGGGACAGCAATTAAGTCGAGCAATTTTTATTATTTTTAAACTATTTTAAGACGGAAAAAATCACACATGCTCTTTTATTTTCATAGATTATTAAAAAAAATGCTAGTTTCGTTCGGGTTAGGTACGTACTGTATATTCCTGACTCACAGTTTGTCCTCCCTGACACGGGTAACAACCTCCCGCAGTCGCCGTGGTGATATCTGTCGGGGAAGATTTTTGGTTCTTGCCTGGGCCACCCGGGATCCGTGGTCAATAGTAATACCAAAGTGCACAACCTGGGCACCCATGTGATATGTGTGTAAAGTTTCACGTCTCTAACTGCTTCCGTTTAACTAAGGGTGGGACAGACAGACAGACAGACAGACAGACAGACACACACACTCACAGATAAAAGAGGTTATTTTATTGTTATAGATTACTGGAATTTCGTCTTTCAATCCAATATTTCTTTGATGTCGTTCTTCACCCAAAATGCCTCTGAAGTCGTCCTTGTCCCTGGTATCCCCCTGGTGTCGTCCTTGTCCCTAGTATCCCCCTGGTGTCGACCTTGTCCCTAGTATCCCCCTGGTGTCGTCCTTGTCCCTAGTGTCCCCCCTGGTGTCGTCCTTGGTTTAGGTGGACCTCGAGAAGACCTATCGGTGTATTTTTCATCATGTGGTTCTCTCAGTCTCCTGTGTGTGTGTGTGTGTGTGTGTGTGTGTAACTTATGACTTGGTAACACTAGGAAGGTGATGGGAGTAACACTAATAGGTAGTGTGGTAATACTGATGGGAAAATAACATGGTAACACTGTCAAAGGTCACTAGCATAATGTAAATGACGTCATTCTATTATTCCTACATAAAAGGTAACATTAATTTTTTTTTTTTCATACACTTCTATCAGTAATGAATGGCTGATAAAATTGTATTCATTCATTGTGTTGTTATTTCTTTCACTCGCTGCACACACACACACACACACACACACACACACACACACACACACACACACTGTATTATTGATAAACAAACATGGAAGCGAATGATTATTATGTAATGTATTATGTGAAATGCAGAAATTGAAGATGACAGTCACTCTTCTCTCACTGGTCTTGTTGTGCTGTAGTGGCCTGGTGTGTTTGTACTATTACCTAGCACTACCTCCGCCCTCCAACATTAACCTCCAACATTACCTCTAGCCTCCACCACCACCACCCACCACCAACCACCCACTACTTTCACCCTCTACTCTCCATCACCACCCACCAGTACCTCCACCATCAGCCACTAACTTTAACTTTCACCACCCTCCGCCACTACCCTCCTCCACCTTCCACCCTACACCTCCACCTATCACCCTTCACCTCCACCTACCACCCTTCACCTTCCACCCTACACCTCCACCTTCCACCTACCACCCTTCACCTACCACCCTTCACCTTCCACCCTACACCTCCACCTACCACCCTACACCTCCACCTACCACCCTACACCTCCACCTTCCACCCTACACCTCCACCTTCCACCCTTCACCTCCACCTTCCACCCTTCACCTCCACCTACCACCCTTCACCTCCACCTACCACTCTTCACCTCCACCTACCACCCTTCACCTTCCACCCTACACCTCCACCTACCACCCTACACCTCCACCATCCACCCTACACCTCCACCATCCACCCTACACCTCCACCTACCACCCTTCACCTCCACCTACCACTCTTCACCTCCACCTTCCACCCTTCACCTTCCACCCTACACCTCCACCTACCACATACCAAATCAATGCTCAGTGATCGATTAAAACAAAACAAAATTCATTCCTTTTCACAAACACCGTCCATTATGTTCTGTCACATTTTAAGACCTCTCTCCCTGAGGCTCCAAGACAACCTGTAACAGTACTCCATCTACGACCACAGCTTTTCGACCACAAACTCTGGCATCTCTTCATAAAAAAAAAAACACACAAAACATCGCTACATGCCTTCAGCGTTCTCTAGAGGAAGAACTTCAACTCGGGTTATATTCCAGACACTTCAAAACCCTGGCTGTAACTCTACAATAGAAGAAGCAAAACTGGGGCTTAAAATCGTTTAATCGCTCACCTAACGTAACTCACTAGTAACTTTTAAGGCTGTCAAGTGTATTAAGGAGTCACTTTTGTGTTCTTGTTGGAAAGGAATGATTTACTCAACCTAGGACAAGATCCAGCTTCTGTTATTGTGTGTTTATTAAGGTATTTAAAACAATACAGGTGACGTATGGTAAATGTAAACCCGGAATCTTATCAAAGGAAAGGGGAGGAAAAGACCAACTAGGTAGTATAGAATGGTACCCGTGTTTATCTATATTTCCATGTCGATGTAATTAACGAACAAGAGAAAGTATATACAATAATTATACTGAATCAAATATATAATTTCCCGAGAACACATCAAGACAGGTAGTACATTAGGATCTACAGGTGAAGATTAATTACTTTGAAGATCTCAGGTGAGAGAACAGGTATAATGAAACACTTAGAGTACAGGTAAGAGCTTCAAGGATCTTTTACATAAACACTATACCTGATAAGACAGCGTTTACATCTGATTCTGTGTCTTTAGTTTAGCCAAGACTCTCACGATGAAGGTTGGTCATGCTGGTGTGAAATCAACATACTACATTATTTTGGTTAACCCGAACTGTATCACCTAACCTAACCTAACCTAACCTAACACACCATGGTCTCCTCCTGGCCTCCTCATCTGTGATCTTGTATAACCAACAAATCTTACTGGAAAAAAAAAAAAGAGAATTTCTTCTTCCTCTTGACGGCTGTAAAGGAAGTAAGACTGACCCAAGTTGTTGGTAATATGAGTTAACTGTGCCCCCCCCGACCCCCCCAACTGGTAGAGAATCAGATCTTACACCCCCCCCCCCACCCCCCTGGACC
This sequence comes from Homarus gammarus, assembly GCA_958450375.1. Taxonomy (NCBI): domain Eukaryota; kingdom Metazoa; phylum Arthropoda; class Malacostraca; order Decapoda; family Nephropidae; genus Homarus; species Homarus gammarus. The sequence goes on along the minus strand of CAUDMG010001635.1, from coordinate 1,121,768 downwards.
CCTCGATGCTCCGCCACTCAGATTTTATGCTCCGGATCATACTTTAATCATGATTTACGTTTATCGCCCGAGTTTTTTTTTACAAGGTGGATTTTTCCTTTATTCCTAACTTTGGACGGAACGCCTCTCAGGGCTTTCAACTTCCACCGCTTGTCATGTGTTAAGAGCGAGTTGGGAGCCACGGTCGAATATCTTGTAATTTACCTCACCTCCTCCCGCTTGACATTCTAGAGCGCACTAGCTGGCACCCTAGAGTAATCCCTGCTCTAGGTGTAGTAGTGTAGTGGAGGTAGTTGTGGTAGTAGTAGTTGTGGAAGTAGAAGTGGTTGTGGTGAAAGTGGTAGTTGTGGTGGAGGTAGTGAATGTGGCGAAGATGATGGCAGGTGGTGAAGGTGATGGCAGGTGGTGGTGGAGGTGATGTCAGGTGGTGGAGGTGATGTCAGGTGGTGGAGGTGATGCTAGGTAGTGGGGAAGATGGCAGATGGTGGAGGTGATGTCAGGTGGTGGTAGAGGTGATGTCAGGTGGTGGGGATGATGGCAGATGGTGGAGGTGATGTCAGGTGGTGGAGGTGATAGCAGGTGGTGGAGGAGGTGATGTCAGGTGGTGGGGATGATGGCAGATGGTGGAGGTGATGTCAGGCGGTGGGGATGATGGCAGATGGTGGAGGTGATGTCAGGTGTTGGAGGTGATGGCAGGTGGTGGTGGAGATGATGTCAGGGTGGTGGAGATGATGTCAGGGTGGTGGAGATGATGTCAGGGTGGTGGAGATGATGGCAGGTGGTGGTGGAGGTGATGTCAGGTGGTGGTGATTGAAGGTGGTGGCAGGTGATGGAGGTGGTGGAGATGGTGGCAGGTGGTGGAGATGGTGGCAGGTGGTGGAGATGGTGGAGGTGTGGCGGGCGTCGAAGGATGATGGATGAGTGTCATTAAGCAACAGGTAATGTATTGTCACCTGTTTCACCACAATTACGATAATCAATCATCAACAAGGTACATTATCTAAGAATCACCTGAGTGCAGTAGCCATCTGGTGATCAAGTCATGTGCACCAGCTGTGTGTGTGTGTGTGTGTGTGTCAACCTATAGTGTGTCAACCTATAGTGCCAGTATAGTGTATATATTAAAATGCTTACGTTTTGTGTCACTTAACGTAAACATCACACGCGGATGTTTTGACGTTTTCTACTTAACATGGATGGATTGTCTGCATGTTCATCAGTCATTGAACACTTGTTAATAGTACAAGTTTGAGAGTGTTATTACTATGTGACTCACGCCACCAACACACCATCTGCATGCCAGCCCCGAGAACCAACTTAATTTATCTTTATATCAGAAGTTTAGTGAAGAAACACCTTTAAAGCCTGGAATTAGTGGTGTAAGCCTACCCTAGCCTCCCCTCCCCCCTATCTCTCTCTCTCTCTCTCTCTCTCTCTCTCTCTGATAATAAACGTGTAATAATTGATGACATAGATGAGAGTCTGGTGTGTGTGTGTGTGTGTGTGTGTGTGTGCGTTCTTTCGTACCCTCGACCGGCAACAATATACACAGCATCCCGGTGTTCTAAACGACCGGGAAAGTTAATCACCGGCCAACATCGGGTAATTGGTGGTTGACAGGTGTCTTGCCATGATTGATGATGGCCATTGGTATCACTGCAACCTCTAATACATTAACTCTTGAGAAACCCCACCCTCCTACACCAGCTGGCCACCCTCCTACACCAGCTGGCCACCCTCCCACACCAGCTGGCCACCCTCCTACACCAGCTGGCCACCCACCCACACCAGCTGGTCACCCTCCTACACCAGCTGGTCACCCTCCTACACCAGCTGGCCACCCTCCTACACCAGCTGGCCACCCTCCCACACCAGCTGGCCACCCTCCTACACCAGCTGGCCACTCACCCTCAGATGGCCACCCTTCATCCTCCTCCACCAGCTGTTATCCTCCACCACCTGTTATCCTCCACCACCCTCCACCACCACCTGTTATCCTCCACCACCCTCCACCCTCCTCCACCACCTGTTATCCTCCATCACCTGGTCACCCTCTTCCACCACCCTCCACCCTCCTCCACCACCACCTGTTATCCTCCACCACCTGGCCACCCTCCTCCACCACCCTCCACCCTCCTCCACCACCTGTTATCCTCCACCACCCTCCACCACCACCTGGCCACCCTCCACCACCACCTGTTATCCTCCACCAGACCTTGTCGTGTTATCCTGGAGCCAAAAAAATAACTAAAAAAAAAACTACTTTCCTTCTGGCGTCTGTAGGAACATTTTTGTAGAGAGGAAAGAATGAACTTGTTTTGCTTGACACTGTGTAAAAAAAAACTACTTCGTGAAATATTTTGTGTTTCTTGATGTTCGGGTGTCAGGTGGATGTACAGTGTGTCAGGTGGATGTACAGTGTGTCAGGTGGATATACAGTCACCCACACAAAACCTCTCGTCTCTCCTCCTGAACGAACGAACCCCAAGATTCAGACTTGTGAACCCGAAGCATTATTCTGTCCGTACCTGAAGACTTATATCGCTCATAATTCTTTCTATGTTGGACAAGTGTAATTACTAATATTGTTACGTGTTTAATGACCTTGGTTGTTGAAGCGTGGTAATAATAATAATATCTGTGGGTAGTTAAGTGAAGCCAGGTGGAAGGACTTAAATTCACTCACAGGTAGAGTTCCATAATTCCTCTTCACACTTGAATGTTATATGATAGATTCGTTAATTACTGAATCACTGCCGACGTTGTTTGCCTTACCGTCCATTATGGCGGAGTAAACAAAAAGATGCGTGATCATGCAACTAAACACATTACAAACACACACACACACACACACACACACACACATGAGATTAGTAATATTACCAATAAAAATAACAATAATTATAAAGTACAAGTTAGCTGTAGGATGGTACACCTTTAAGGGTACATTAGTATACAAAGCTGTGTAAGTAGGAAGGACATACTGTAACGTGTAATAACAGTAATGGTGTCTGTATGGGGAAGAAACGCCTCACTGTGAGTTAAACTTCTTCCAGTCAGTGCTGTACCTCACGCTGCCACGACAGATGGTTATAGCGGCTAGATAGATAGTTATTTAACATATATTTACTCTATCTCAAGGGGTAAGGATGCTTCACTGGTACAGGCTGATCCGATAGTCTCTTGTATGATCTAGAGGAGCCTTTGTGTTATCCAGATAAGTCTCTCAAGTGATCCAAGTAGTTGAGCTGTGTGATCCAGACGTCTGTGTTGATGATCCACGTAAGTGTGCTGGGTGATCTGCAAGTCGGCGGTGGCGGCTGGCTCCGTATTATCGCTATTGGTGTTCAGTGGAGCAGTAAACGAGCTCATCTCAGACAAGGATCTGGCCAGTTCTCGCTATAACGGGATTTTTTTTTTTTTTTGGTGCTGGAATTTGGTTCTGTGGTTGCCGTAAGTATTGTCAGAGAGGGAGAGCCATCCACGCTGTCTCCAACACTGTCTCTCCTGCTATTTTCTATACTGTGTCCCCTACACTGTTTCTCTCCAACACTGTCTCTCCCACACTGCCTTCCACAATGTTTCCAATATTGGGTGTCCCACTGTCTCTTTCTCTGTCTCCCATATGGCGTGTCACACTGTCACCAACTCTGTCTCCTACGCTATGTCTCGTACATTATAGATCACAGTATGGCTGCTAGTAGGTTGTACTGTACTGTACAGACCATAGTGTACCACAATCACCCTGTGGCTGTATTCATGATGGTTTTGATATGACCATTACACCAGTCCTAATGGTCAGTGTATCATCAGGACTCTGCCAGCAGCTGACATACAGGATCACGGCCATTTGATGTTATTTTAGCGACTGTACTTAGAGTCTATCCAAAGCTAGACCTCAATGTGTTGTTCCCTGTTGGCACTTAACCTAAGCATCCTGGCGGTCATGGCTGCTGAATACTTTAAGTGCCAGACTATATACACTAAATATATACATTTAGATACATAAACATCAAAGTGTTTATATATAAAACATCACAATTATTAGAAGTAGAAAGATGTTCTCAAGAAGCTCAGAAGAGGCTTATAGAACATAATATTTACCTAAACATTAGAACATTTAAGTAAGACCGAAATCCTCAAATAACTCTTTTAAGACATTCACACTCAGCGGCGGCAGGAAAACGTTCAAAACAGCAGCACGTTATTGTTCATCAGTGAGGCAGTGTGTTCATAATAGTGAGGATGATGGTAATAATAACGAGCAGGGAAGCGGAGACGTTGGCGACGCTGGTTCCTCCCTAGAGAAATACTGGAGAAGGACCGTTTACCCCCCTCCCCCTCCCCACTCCCCCTCTCTGTCTCTCCTCTCCCTCCTTTTCCCTCCCTATCTTTTTCTCCTTCCTTTTCCTTCTCCCTTATCCTGTCTTTTCTCCCCTCTCTCCTTCCCTTGCCCCCCCCCTTTACTCTACCCCTCTCCCTCTCTTCTTACCTCTACCCTCTTTCCCTTCCCTCACTCCTATCTCCCTCATTCTCCCCCTTTTTCTATTATAAATTCTTTTGGTTCGTCCCTTCCCCATACGTCCTTCACCCACCCCTCCTCCCCCCTCCTTCTCCCCCTCCTCCTCCCCCCTCCCTTCCCCCCACTGATCTACCTCCCACCTTACGCCCCCAAACCTTGCTCCATTTTACTCAACCTCAACCACGGACCTCTACTCTATTCGATCCTTTTAAACTCGCCTCCACATCACTCCCAAATACCAACTCTACCCTACCTCAAACCCCACCTCAAATCCCACCTCAAACCCCACCTCAGCCCCACCTCAAACCCCACCTCAAACCCCACCTCATTCCCACCTCAAACCCCACTTCAGTCCCACCTCAAACCCTCCCCCCCCCCACCTCCCGCCCACCTCCACTCCACCTTACCTGGATACAACCTACATCTCAACTAGACCCTTCCTATAAACATACCTCTCCCCTTCTTTCTTAACTGATATATAAGAAGCTCACTCTTGTACACTCGCCAGCACACTACCCTACATAAGGTCCACCTACATTCCCCCCGCGTGTGTAGCTTGTGGTGTATTGGCCTGAGCAGATGGGGGAAAGTTCACGGTATTGAGTCCACTTGGCCACCAGACAGACAGAGACAGAAAAGATGTCTAAACACTGGTCATTACACTGCATACACGAGTAAATATTTCTGAAGATTATAGAAGCAATGTTAAGTTAAATATCATAAAGTGTAAATTAAAAAAAAATGATTTTAAACAGTCGCCATTGAGATTGTTAGGTATCAGTGTTTTTTTTTTATTTACAAGCAACATAAAGGGACATAACAATATTAATATACTTTGAGAGTTAACCAGCATAATAACTACCTCGCTATTACCTTATTCATATGTATATTAGTATTATGATAATGCTGTATAAATTAGAGTATTATTCTGTACCAACTGAACTATCTCTCCTTTGAACAATGTTAAACAGGTGAATTTTTATAATTGCTTTTGAACATTTTGAACTTGTGCTGCAGGAAATATCTCGTATACACATTGATCTATAGAGCGTGATAGTGAAGATATATATTAATGGGTTGATGTTACCTGTAATTAAGCGAGAGTTACCTATAGTCTTACCAGGAGAGGAGATACAGGTGTGGGAAAGTGAGAGGAGAGGTAAGGGGTGTGGGTGGAGGGGGGGGGGGTGAGGGGGGTTCCGTAGATGAGAATTGTGAGGAGTGAGAAGTAAATGATGATTAGTTTAGACTAATTAGACCTTTGGAGAGAGAAGCTGCGTTACCTTTACCTCAGGTTTACGTGTTATCAGTCTGACACACACCCACCCACACACACACACACACAACATGTACACAGTATTTAAAGGCGTAAAACTTAACTAAAACTCCTTTCATTAAATTTGGTGATGGTGTAGAGTCGCTTATTAATTATCGTTCCTTTCACTTTTTGTTTTACTTTTTTTATTTTCCTTTTTTTTTTTATTATACTTTCAGGTGTTTTCCTTTTTACAAGATTTCTCACGGGACCAACGTAGATTGCTCCTTCTGTCAGGTTTACTGCGAGCTGCCTTCGTCTCAGCGACCACAGGACCTATACTGGCTACCCTCCCTCTCTCTCTTTCCCTCTCCATCTCTCCTTCTCTCTCTCTCTGTCTATCTCTTTGGCTGTATTTTTTTATATTTTGAACCACGTCTACATAAGCTCCTTCTTAGTGTTATTTATAAAGCAGTAATGGGGAACATGTAGGGATGAAAAACCGTACATTTCCCCGCTTTAGTTGATATCTGGGGAAATCTGTCGCCAGCCCCAGCGCGAATCGTCTCCCGTATCCGCCGTGACAAACATACGCTGGAGGTATCAATAACACTAAAAAATCTACTGCTGAAGACAAAAATATTAATGTTAGACGGAGTAGAATTTTGGCTATGTTGTTTATTTACAAATGGAGGAATAAGGAAAATGCTAATATTGAAATTAATATGTGTTTTGTTGATTTCAGAGATGACACGTGAGGTAAACACAATAGAAAGAGTAGATTTAATGTGTGTGTGTGTGTGTGTGTGTGTGTGCACATTCTTCACTTAAGCATCGACCTCAGTATTTGTATAGAAAAATTTATCACTAATTAGACATACGTTACATGCTTTGAGTAACCTAACTTATCCTAACCTAACCTAACCTAACCACCTATACCCACCTCAAAACCGACCTCAGCTCCACCTCAAACCCGACCTCTGCCTCACCTCAAACCCCAAGATCGTCTAAACTGAACTCTTATAGTTTTAATTAATAGTTTAGAGTCAAGGTAATAGGTCTGTATCATCCAGCCTCATTAATTGGACAGTGTTACCTTGCGTCTCAGGTGTTCCTTCCAGGTGTTCCTTCCAGGTGTTCCTTCCTTTAGAGACAGTGAACTTGGATGGGTCTTTGTGATATCGTGTCCACGTTTTTAAACAACAAGGTGATCAGGTAATTATGAACGTGTGTCGGTAACTTGTTCATTCATGTCATTCTGGAGGATTAAGAGCTCGGTCGGTATGGGGGCCTTGAGCTCGGTCGGCATGGGGGCCTTGTGTTCATTGTTCAGTCCTGTGTTTTGTTGCTGGTGAAGGATAAATGTAGGAATGTTCACTTCAAAATGGTAGGTAATATAATTCACCCTGAAGTAATTATAGTTCTCTCGTCTCATCTATTCATATGTTATGGTGATATTGTTTTGATGGGTTAGTTACCGTACTGTTATCATTATTAACATCATCACTATCACCACCATCACCAATATTATCACCACCACCATCATCACTATCACCATCATCACTATCACCACCATTATCACCACCAATGGGAAACTATCTACCAAATCTTTTTAACTCATTGCCAGACACAGGTATTTTTCTACACAATGGGATACCAAAAAACCTTCTCCCCCCCTCCCCACCCTCCTTCTCCCCTCTCCCCTCCCCACCCTCCTTCTCCCCCCTCCCCACCCTCCTTCTCCCCATCCCCCTTCCACCCCCCCATCCCCCTGCCTCCCCCCCCACCCGCCAAAGAAAAGGTGAAAAGACCCGCGTAATTTGGAACCAATTAGTCGAAGAGCCATAGTAGGAAGAGTCACTGGGCGTATAATTAAGGAAACATTGATAGAGGGAACAGTTACCAACTACGTAAACATATAATGCAACCTAACCTAACCAATCCTAACCAAACCTAACCAATCCTAACCTAACCAAACCTAACCAAACCTAACCAACAGTACCATTTCCACGTTATATCATGCTTTCCTCTGTTAAGTTTTGTTTGCAATATACAGTCCACTCGAACAGGATATTATATCGACAGCGTAAGTGAAGTGTTAAGAGGGGAACTCGAGAACTAAATCTATCTCTTAAGTTTGGAGAAATAAATTATATGAAGACAGGTAAGTGAATTAAATATTTTCACTTGAGAGATGAGGAGACTGATGGGAGACATGATTGAGGAAACTGATGGGAGACATGATTGAAGTGTGAGAAATCTATAACGGGATGGGAATAAATATATATCCTGGTATGTAAGTAGTTCATGGTATAAGCGCTTTTTTACGCATGAGTTTGAGAAGATGGAACAAGATTGTGAGTTCTGTTGAGTTCTGTAGTCTATGAGTTCTGTTGAGTTCTGTAGTCTTTGAGTTCTGTAGTCTATGAGTTCTGTTGAGATCTGTAGTCTATGAGTTCTGTTGAGTTCTGTAGTCTTTGAGTTCTGTAGTCTATGAGTTCTGTTGAGTTCTGTAGTCTTTGAGTTCTGTAGTCTTTGAGTTCTGTTGAGTTCTATAGTCCATGAGATCTGTTGAGTTCTGTAGTCTATGAGTTCTGTAGTCTATAGAACTTCCTTGAAAATGTTTAACACTAGGATACAAATTGCTATAGGTTAGGTTAGGTTAGATTCCCTGGGTCCTTTGTTAGACCTCTACAGATCTCAGTGGCATTGGCGTCTGACCTGAACACGGCTTAATGTTTACATCTCTGTGTGTTTGTTTATCTTCCTGACGGTGATCCTGTGGTAAGAAATGTCCTGTTTGTGTTGTGAGGTAAACTAGCATCTAACACGACCTGGTGACGGTGTGAGGAAAACAAAATCCTGGTGATAATGCAGGACAAAATATATTCTGGTGATGCTATAGAGAAAATATTTGCTGGTGATGGTGCAAGAACAAAACATGATATAACCTCTTGATGCTTCACGAGGAACACTCACTGTATCTTGGTTATACTTTACACACACACACACACACAGACACTCGCCAGGGAAGAGTAAATTTGTTCTTTTACGTTCGTCACCACACTGCTACATACATTTTAATATTAGAGAGTGGAGTGCAGGCGTTGCTGTGTGTGAGTCTTGTCTTGGTTCATGCTAATAATAATGGTTGCTCCTCGTGTAACGAGGAAGGCAGTACCAAGGTGTAGAAGCTGTCGCCAACACAACAACCACACCCTGAGTTAACGAGTTGCATGACCCAGTGTCAAGGAATAGTTCGAGAAGACCGGACAACTTGCTTACCATTCAGGTTCCCCATTACTGCTGGGTAGACAGAGGCAAATGGCGTAAAGATCTTGCCCATAGTTTCACCCTGCCCGAGGATTGAACCCGGGTCCGCTCGCTTGCGAGGCGAGCATGATCACCGTTACACTACAGGTCGCCTTTATCGTGCTACACTAACACCCACTAACAGCTATCAATAATCTGTGAGAACAATTTCCTCTAGTAAGTCATGTGTCACACTGAGGACTTACACCAACTACTGTTGTCTTATTCCGCTTCATGTTACATCATATATATTTTTTCTTTTTTTTTTCTTCAGCATAACAATAATTGTAGGCAGTGTTTACGACTATCGTCCGAGGGAGTGTTTAAGCTGGTTTATTCAGGTAGGTGGAGGGTGTGGTGGGGGAGCGCGTGCCACCACAGCTCCCTAATGTACACATTTTTCATGCCTCGCTCCAGCGTTACCAAGGTGCGCACTGGGTAATGGAGGCGCGCCTTGCTCACACCGCCACGCCCACTCTGCTCTTGCCCGCCTCATGCGCAAAGTTCTCCTCTTGTGTTTCTTCCCTCTCATATTGTGAGCCATTCAGAATAGAAACGAACCAGTTAATATAACGCTGTACAGGTGTACTTGAGGGAGATAGTGACCATCATCCTTATCACACAACGAGGCTACACACACACACACGGACACTTGCCAGGGAAGCGTAAATTTCTTCTTTTTCGTTCGTCACCACACTGCTACATACATTTTAATATTAAAGAGTTGAGTGCAGGCGTTGCTGTGTGTGTGTCTTGTCTTGGTTCATTATTATTGTTAGATATAAAATACTTTATCATTGTCTTCTTAGTGTTGTCTTGTTATTAACGTGATACACCTTTACCATGTTATCTTTGTTGTTCTTGTTCATCACTGTATAATAAATAGTGTGTGTTATGTTCATCAGTCATCACTCACTCTCCTATCATGAAGCATCTTATGGACGGCGGTGGGTAAAGCAAGGAGCCGTCACAACACCACCACCTCACACACTATTAAGACAATATCATTTACATTCACTCTCAACACGTTATAAGCTAATACTATCACCGTCGTAGTGTTTATTCCCGGTCCTTCTCTATACACCAGCCATCATACTCTTGCCAACACCAAGTGGATTTTGGGGTTCTACTTTATTACTTGATATCAACAGCTGCCTATTAGTTGCCAGTTCTGGAGGGTATCACCACACTAACGACTTCCCATCACCACACTCGCGACTTCCCTCTCCTCTCCCCTCTCCTCTCTCCCCTCTCCCAACACCTAATTGTCTCACCACTCTATTCTATAACATTTAGCAAGACATCAGATCCCTATTCTGACAATAACTCTTTCTTGTAATATAACTTCAGCTCTCTCATCATGACTGTGCAGAACCATCTGAAATATGAGTCGTATTGTCACCTGTTGATTATATTATAAGCATTAGTGAGTGTGTGTGTGTGTGTGTGTGTGTGTGTGTGTCCGTGTGTGTGTCCATGTGTGTGTGTGTTGATTACAGTCACCTTGAACATTAATGGATTAAAACTTGAAGTGTGATTAAATTATTACCTGGAAACTGCAGGTAATTTACACACATTTACATATTAGTTTATAAAAAAAAAAGCTAGTATAGTCATATTCAGCCCCCCCCCCCCCCCCCACGATCACCAATGTTGTTGTTGTTGTTGCTGTTGTTAGTAACTTAAGATCAACAAACGAAATCTCAAGAACTCCAAACAACTAAATATTTACTCTGGTGTCAAATTGTGGTTTTACGTTTCTCTCTCGTTTTGACTAAATTTAAAATATAATAGGAATCGTTTACTGTATTTGATATAACTATTTATTATAACGACCAATAGTGGTGTTTGGTGCCACGTCTTAAGAATGGACACGAAAATGCTATGCTCAGCCCTGTGTTAAACTACAATAAACGTGATTGATGAAATGATATTTTTTTTACATCAATAATTCCGTTGAAAGATATTCCTATTACACACACACACACTCACGGCTTCTCTCATCATGGCCAGTCAATCATACAATCTTACCATAGTATTAAATAATAAATGATAATACTAATAATATAACGATAGATTAACTAAACTTACATACACACACACAACAGAAACTAACATACCTCCGTCTTGGTACATTAGAACACGTGTAATATATTTTGTGGGGGATAATAAAAGAAGTACTCAGAGATGCGATTCTACCTTCAGACAGACATATGTATATCAGTTCTGGCGCGCTCCTGAACACCTCTTACAGAACCAGACGATGACTAGATGAATTCACGAGAACTTCTGACCATTATACAGTAGCCAGACAAACTAGATACGGACAACAGTGACGAAAAAGGACTATAAACACGGATGGAATAACGGACACACGGTTGCCGAAGATAATGAAGAAACGGACAGATAGAAATAATGGCTTTTTGTGATTTAATGGTACTAATTTATAATAAGACAGGTAATGGAGGAGGGTCGGCGTTAGTTGTACCTGGTTCCAACATATCTAGGTGAACGCGGTTAGTCTAAACAACTGTGGCGGCGTGAGAGAAGTCTTTAAGTTGATCTTGTGGGATACTGAGGTTCCCACACAGTCAACCCTTACAAGAAATACCCCGATATACGCTGTAACTCTCCTGACCGCTGCCACAACACGCGTCTTGGTATGTTTCTTTTAATCTGGTGAGCCCTGGGACATGGTCGCAGCCCCCTCCCTCACTGTGGGTCAATAACTTACGGTAAACGATAATGTGTTGACCCCAGCACGTCCCTGTCCTGTTTCTGTAACTGCATATTCTTTAAGTTACTTTTATCTGCTGGCTGTGTGAAAGTCGTATGTCCCTATTTAACTGCCATAAGCCTAGCCACACAACCTTGCTAACTTAACTTTACGGCAACATTCATAGCAAGTTCTCAAGAGAAAAGCCAAGTGGATTGTCACCAGAGATGAACGCGCCACTTAAACTTGCGTTCGCCTTTTTGGAATAATCCCAGAGTGGACCACTTTTACCGTGCTGCCATCTTTGTGGTTTCTACCTTTTTTCTCGTGAGAGTCGTTCCCCTTTCTTCTGAGGGAGGTGCTTCTTTAGTGCTTTGTGGTGCGTTTTTTGTGGTGTATCTTTATGTGGTGTTGTTAGTGACGCTTCTTTAATCGTTCATGGTGCATTTACTGTGGTGCTTCATTATTATTTGTATTGTGTTGATTATAGTGTTTCTTTGATGATCTGCGGTGTGTTGAGGATGGTGTGTGTGTGCAGTAAGTTGGTGGCTGTGCTTCCATACTTGTTTGTGGTGCGTCTCTGGGTGCACACACTGACTGGACTGTGAATCACCATATATACACAATAACTATACATCGTCATAATGTACAAAACCGAACATCACGAAGTACTGTATCAGCAGAAGGAAACACGGTACTATGAGGTCAGAGGGATGTACACAATACTGTAACACCATAGGAAAGTACACGGTGCTATAACATCAGTGGGGAGTACACTGTAATGTGACATCACCGGGAAATAAAATATACTAAAATAGTTATAATCTACTTTAACATTAAAGATGATTATGATGTGCTCCAACATTAGAGAGGTATACATCACCAACCTCACGAGAAGGTGTACTGTCCTGAAGCATCACATGTTATTCTCACATCACAGGAAAGTGGCCAATAGCATAACATAAACTGTGGCGACACTTCCCGGGCGGCAGTAACTTTGGGGCAGTATCAAACGCAACTTGTGCTTCTCTATGCAAAACTGTTGAGATTCTTTGAGTGGATGTCGTGACAATCTCGACTCGCCGCTCACTATTTCATTCTCAAAGGCCGACGAGAAATGAATCAGGACGCTGGTCTCCCTGCGGCTGTGATATGTAACGTATTGTCATCCAGAACTGTGTCTCGAGCAGTCAGCTGCGGTTGTGGTGTGTCATAAATTGTCAATTATGGCATTAGTGTGCATAAATAATCAATTGGTCATAATTTGTCAACTACAGCAGTAGTGTGTTAAAAATTACCTATTGCTGCAGTGGTGTGCATAAGTGGTCAACTGCGGGTGGAAGGGAGTGTCATCTAGGAGGGAAACTCAGTGAGGAAGTAAAAGCTTAGTGTCGTGGACTCAGTGACAGGTAGACCTTACTCACGGTGGTCATCACTACACGTGGAACACACATCTTCACTAACCTTGCCACTGTTTGTGAGGGCGATATACTATCTTGATAACTTCTTAGGGAAATGTTCATTTAACTTTAGAGCCGTAGCCCACGAGCCTCTGCATGTATGGGGTGTTCGAACTCACATCATAATTTTACTTTATCCTCTTCACCACTGATCGGCTCTTTAAGCGGCTTGGGCGATCGGTCACGTCTCTGTTGTGCATTGTTGGCAAGTACTGGGCATGAACTGGTTCCGGAATGTATCTGAACCTGCTCCAGTGTTGGTCAAGTCTGGTCATGAAAGAGCTCACACTCGGTGCCGTCACCACACTCTCTGGCAGATTGTTCCAAGAATTCACAACTCTCACTCCGAAAAAGCTACCCCTCACAGTTTCCATAATCTAGAGTCAATTGCCTCCGTCCTTCCACTGAACAAAGAATAATCATCTCCATCGAAATAGCTCAGAAACTGTAGAGAAGAAGCTTGTGTTCCTAAAATAAACACAAATCTATACACTGCCATTAATATTCACACAATACCACCTACACATTCTATTCTCTCCCTTACCTCAAAAGGAGCAGAAACCCCGAGGGAAAAATTTGTCATGAATGAGTTGGAAGAATTTTATGGGAACGACATGGAAGAACAGAAACAAAGAGTAACAACACCAAACACCACATTCTCTTCTCCCCAACTTGCTCTCTTAGTAGATAAAGTCACCCATTAACAACAATACCCGCCCATGACGCTCCTCTCAACCTCATTAATTAATTACAATAAGTTGTCCAATTTTTGCCAGTTTCCTTCTCAGTCGTATTTTTTTTACCAATCTGTTATCTGTCGTTTACTTTACTTTACCTTTGCTACCATCTCCTTAATGAACAGCTTTATCCAGTTTTCCTATTTTGGTATATTGATAAAAATGCATTGATATGGTTGGTGGTCACGTGTTTTTGCCACCTGAATTATTTTGCTTCTAAATACGAAGTTAAAGTCACAAAAATACAAGTAGTAATAAGAATGTTTTTTTTTTTTAACTATCTCGTATGATCAACTTCTATTAATTATCTTCAGTATAAATATAAATTGCTGCGACTCATCAGGCAAGTGTTTGAATATTCACTGAGGCGTCACCCTGATAACGACTGAATATATATATATGAAGCCAGATGATTTGAGTTGATATCGGAAAATACTTTTTGGCAAGAAGTCCGCAGTGTGTTCGTCCTGGGAAAAATGAGTAATATAGAATTATATTTAAACAGAAAAGTCTTGGACCTTCCTCGTTGAACGGTGTGTGTTGACGGAGCTATTTAGTGTAGCTCATTGGAACACTGACTGTGGAAGTATGTATAGAATTAAGAATTATTGTTCACAAATTACTATTGATATCATACGCCAATATATTTTTTAGAAAGTTGAGAGCTGCCTCATTACAACATTAGATTCAGACTTGGTTAGACGAAATTTTCCTTTAAGAATGTTGTGACAGTACAAAGTGTAAGCTCCTGTAGATGTTTGACAGCCACTGGAACATATTTAGCTGAACTCAGGAGTCCGTGCATGCTTGTTCTTGCCAACAGTACTTAAAAAAGAACTGGCCGACCGCCCCACCGGTTAGTAAACTAACAAGAAGAGTTACCCCTATCAATCAGATTCGTTTTCTTCTAAATAAGTTTTAGTTCAATTTTCTTTAATGGTTTGTAGTGGAGCTATGACTTTAGTGTTCATATTATACAGTATTTTGGTGATATTTATATTCTTGTCATGTCCTACTGAAGGTATAACTCTTGCATTAAAAAACGAAACAAACGTTTGAGTCTTGACTGTAGTTATTTTTGGAAACTAGTAATTTTTTAATTAATGACGAGGCAATTCTTGTTAATAAAGTTTAAATAATTTAATACTTTAGATACACAATAACTGTTGACATACAGAAAATATAAAGTATATATCTGTCCAGCTATAGATCCTGACTTACTTCCGATGTTGTGCTGTATATGGCCTATTTGAGTTGCAGAACGGCCTTTCAGCAGAAAATATCATACCAAAGTTTAAGAGAGAGGAGTTTGAAACACTACTGAAGGTACACCAACCCGATATAGTAGGAGTTGAAGAACTGTTGTACAAGAACAGGAGAATCGACCCAAAGGAATGCAAGTTTAATATTGACGGATATGACTCTTTTACGAACCTTTCTCAAGAAACTTGCAAGAGGGGTGTGGTTATCTATGCTAGGCAAGACCTTAGAGCCAGCTAGGCGAGGGTGCAGGGAGAGGATGTTTTTGAAGAATCCAAGTGGTATAAAATTAAATTAAAGGGAAGAGACTTACTTATTGTCGGGTGTATCTACAGATCTCCAAACTGTAGCTTCCTAAACCAAAGGAACTTAAAAGCCTTAATAGACAACGCAGCGATGCTCAACCCTAGTCACCTCCTTATCATGGAGGACTTTAACTATGGCGACATCGACTGGAGAAACGAGTTCACGCCAAAAGATTTAAATAACCCAAGCCACTGGACCTCATCAAAACAAATCAGGAGGGTACCAGCCACCATGTAATGCTGTCTTTCGGGTTCAATTGTTACTCGGTGCACGACAAAACCAGGCCAAGGTGCAAATATTACAAGGAAAATTACGACGGGATGGGGGAGGAGATGAGGGGTATCCAATGTCCTGACTCACTAAGGCATAAGAACGCAGACACCACGCTGAATATCACAGCTAGTACAGTGAACCATTTGATCGAGAAATATATATCCAAGACTAAACCTAGTGCCTCTAGGAATACTGTTCAAGGGGATCCCTACACACGAACCATGCGGCGGTCGACAAAGTTAAGAAGAAAACCCAGAAATTCAAGACGTGGGTTGGGTCAAACGATGAGCAGGACAGGAGGATGTATGCAAGAGCCAGGAACCAAGCAAAGGCAGAGTGTAGAAGGGCTTGTTACGAGTTGGGGATTTAGAATATAGTTATACGTCTACCCAGATCCCAACAGGTAACAACAAAAAAAAACAAAGACAATCGGACTAAAAAAAGGGTAGACAAAGGATGCGAGTTTTCGTTGTATATAATAAAGTACCATAAATTCCTTAACAAAATATTCAGCTTATACACTACCCTTAACCAAACTTAACCTAAACACGAAGAGCATATACATAGTAATAAAACATAAAACAATAGTGAAGCAATGTGGAGGGGGGAGAGGCAATACAAGATTACAAATACTTAAGTGAGGAGCTGAGATGGCTGACGAGCAAGGCTGAGTATGGTAGAAGACGGTAAATAGTCACTGTGCCGTAGGTTTCCAGGATAGGTGATCCTGTGGTCGCTTCCCAGAGTGAAGTGTCCTCTCCTCGAATTGGAGCTGACAAAATAGACTGAGGCGGAAGTGACGCAACAACCAGGATATGGAGAAGGGAAACCCGGGAGTGGTAACTAAGACGAGTCATACTCGTGTTTCGTCCCTAGATGGCGTTGCTCGTGGTGCTGGGTAGGTAGATGAAGACAATCGGTGGAGGGGTTCGTAACAGGCTGAAAAAGAGTTCCAGAGGCTGGTTACAAGCGAGATCAACTCAAACCCATAGGCGTTTTACCGCTATGCAAAGTCGAAATTAAAAACGCGAGTAGTAGTATCACACCTGAGGCTTGAAGATGGTAGTTACGCAGATTATGGCCAGGAAAAAGCAGAGACATTGAACAGTTTCTTTTCCTCTGTGTTCACAAGAGAGGATGCGATTAATCTTCCTGCGTTTGAGGACAGACGGTTCGACACAACACTGACCCACATTGTGTTCACAGAAGAGGTTATTAGAAATTAAGAACCAAGCAAACTGTGAAGAGCTGCAGAAGGATCTCTGTGAGCTTCAAGAATGGTCGAAGAAATGGCTGCTGAGATTCAATATCGCGAAGAGTAAGTGGCTGCACCTGGGACGTACCAACGGTAAGGAGGTGTATCATATGTCCCAACGGGACGAAGAAACTGCATTAATTGAGACTGAATGTGAGAAGGACCTAGGTGTGTATGTTGACAATGAGCTGAAGTTCTCGGGCCATTGCGAAAGGAAGGTAAATCAGGCAACTAAATTATTAGGTCTTATAAGAAGGCTGTTCCGATATCTAGACGGTTTGTCCCTCGTAACGATCTTCAAGAGTGAAGTGCTTCCCCGCCTGGAGTACTGTCACCTTGTTTGTTCCCCGAGATATGCTAGGGACTGTCAGTTGGTTGAAAATGTCCAAAGGAGGGCCACCAGACTGGTGCCTGCACTACTTCACCTCAGCTACCCTGAGAGATTAGAGTGCCTGAAATTGCCTAGCTTATACTAAAGACGGGCAAGGGGCGACTGAATTGAGGTGTATAAACATCTCAAAGGGCACTACTCAGTCTTGTGCCCTTACCTGGAGCTGGCGGACGCTCGCCCCACAAGGGGTCACAGCTCAAGGTTGAAGAAGCCGCAAGCCCAGAAAACTGTGAGGGGTAACTTTTTCGGAATGAAAGTTGTGAACTCTTGGAACAGTCTGCCAGAGAGTGTTGTGACGGCACCAAGTGTGAGCTCTTTCAAGACCAGACTTGACCAACACTGGAGCAGGTTCAGATACATTCAGGAGCCGGTGCATGCCCAGTACTTGCCAACAGTGCATAACAGAGACGCGACCGATCGCCTAAGCGGCTAATGAGCAGATTAGTGGTGAAGAGGATAAAAGTATAAAAAGTTAAGAAAAAACCCATAAACTAATGTCTTGAGCTGTGTGTGTGTGTGTGTGTGTGTGTGTGTGTGTGTGTGTTCTGATATGAGTGGTGTGTTTTGTGCTCTCTGTCTGTCTGTCTGGTTGTTATATGAAATACTTACTGTAAATGTGTGGGAAATATTGTAACATACACCACACGGTAACCATAATATTTTTCTTTGTATTTCATATCATTAAGTACTGTAATCGTGGTAATTAATTTTGGTTTAAATAATTATCCAAATGGATCTTTAACTTTATTTTCTTCACAACTGTTAACATAAAAATAAAACCATAATAGATTTTTTAATGGAATTATATAATAACTATCATGCACATTTGCATTTAGTTTGACATGTATAAAGACAATACAGGTATATGATGTACCTAGATAATGCAGGTATACAGTAAGACAGTTTGACCACAGATAATCGTCAAAACCACCAGATGTTTACGTCTAGTGGGTCCTGACATAGGTAAATATTTAAGTTATTTAAAAATCGTCATATAAATTTGCAATTGGTTTAGCATGTGTATAAACAATGTAGGTATACAAATATTGGTAGCCAGTTAACCAGTATGGCAATGCGACCAAGAGCAGCCAACACAGCCATCAGGTGCACAAATATATAGAGGAAGACATGCGCGATGCTTATACGGACGCAGAAGATTTTTCTTATCTTTGTATATGAAGGAACAAATTATATTTTCTAGATCTCGTTTGGTTTTATACAGGAGTCAATGTGCGTCAAGGTTGCTTTTGATGAGTCCATTGAGGTCATTGTGTCTCAAATGTCCCCGGCCTGACCTACAACTACTACTTTGCTGTCACTCGGAATCAAGTATGACGATCATCCAACTATGATACAATGATATGAGTTATTAAGGATGTCACCTTCATTGGTGAGCTCTGAGGTGACTAGAGAGGCCGATACGGGACCGGCAGAGCCGTCCACAGGTATTGCATGTATGGAGGCCTACATCTAGTGCGGGAGGGGTGGCGGCAGCGTCTTTCCGGCGCTGGCACTTGTCTGCCTCAGTATGCAGTCGGGCTAACTCGAAAGTATTGACATCTTCTCGTGTGGTGCTCCTCCAAGCGTTACGGTATAGAGTGATCTTCCAGGTGAGGGGGTCGATTTGGCACTTCTTCTTACTTATACACTTTCCATTTGCCCACCAGCGTTATGTTTACTATTCATTAGGCGACTGTAAATTAGCTGCTTAGGCA
The DNA here is from genome assembly GCA_958450375.1 of Homarus gammarus. Taxonomy (NCBI): domain Eukaryota; kingdom Metazoa; phylum Arthropoda; class Malacostraca; order Decapoda; family Nephropidae; genus Homarus; species Homarus gammarus. The sequence continues at coordinate 1,102,566 of CAUDMG010001635.1, read as the reverse complement.
GTCTACTGTCGTCCAAGCGTGTAACATGGTCAGTCCAACGGTAGCTCCGATGCTCCTACAGTTGGTGTCAGCAAGAATACTGGCATTTGTTCTCTTGTCTTCCCAGCGAACTCGGAGGATGGAACGTAGACTACGTTGGTGAAAGTTTTCAAGTGCCGTGAGGTGCCTCCTGTATGTGACCCCATGTCTCACTGCCATATAGCAGGATGGGGAGAACCACTGCTCGATATACGTGCAATTTTGTAGATAGTTTCAGATCCCTACAGCTGAAGACACGGTTTCGGAGTCTGCCAAAGGCTTGAGACACACATCTGATCCGATATTGAATCTCTTCATCGATGTCCGCGATGGTGGACAGGTGGGAACTGAGATACTGAAAGTGGATAACATTAGTGAGAGTAGTACCCTTAACCTGGGTGGATGGTGGAGGTGTCGTAGACCTACACTACCACTGCCATGGCCATGGGGACCGGTATGATCCTCCTACACACTGCCAAAGATACTCTCAAGTGTATTCGTGAGAATTTCGGCACTCAAGTTGAGTTTTATGATGAGCTTAAGAATGACAGCCTTCTTAAGTTTAGACCACAGAGTACACATGATGATTGTATCACTAGATGGTTGGAGCCACTGGTAGGAAACCTTTTGACCCAATAACCGGCAGGTCAAAGTCAGGTATATTTGGCATCCCTGGACGAGCCGTCACTGTTCCATCTTGAGAGATATCCAGTGGATACCTGTGGGAGTAAATATCCTGATATTAGAGACGACGTCACCAGTGAGAGAGAGAATGAGAAGAGGTCGAACCGTTAATATTATGTAAAGAGAGAGGTGCTTGAAGCCCACCACAGGTTCATCATACTAAATAAAATCTCATTACCTGAGGAAGCGATTCCTGGATTCATTTTCAGAAGAGTCGCTCGCGAAGGAGTCAAGTGCGTCATCAGCCAGCTGCCTGAGCTTTCTGATGGCACCCAGTGAGGAGGGGTTGGCCAACTCGGGCTCCTCCTCTGACAGACCAGATGTGTGTTCAGCCCAAAGCGACTTGCGGAAGTCCCTCACCGCACCGTCCTTCACAACCTCACCCACCTCCGTGTTGTTCTCCCGTACCTGGTGGGGGGAGGGAGGGGGGGGGGGGTATGAGGTAGTAGTATATACATGGGTTATACCTGAGTGTTTATGAGGCGAGTGTGAGTCTCGGGGAGGACTTAGACCTTAAGAGTAGTGAGTGAGGTGCACATGCTGGTGTGTCCCCTGAGGAACACTACCATAGATAAGTGACCTATATTTAATCCAGATTTGCCAAGTACTTCATGGACAAGAGACATGGATATTTATTATCATATTCTAAGAAAAATATTGGTGAATGTCTCACATTTTAGAAGCTGTAAACTGTAGACGAATGGAAAGACGTAAGAGGAAACAGACTCTCGTAAAATAGAAGCTCAAGGAATGAAACAGGTAAAGGGATGATAAATTTGGATAAGTCGGGGTGGTGTTAGGGAAAACTATCTAGGGACTGAAATCAAAAGAAACAAGGATGATGTTCTGTTTTTGTTGACATACTGAGCCAGGACATAATGACAGAAAAGAGAAGTAAAGTGATATTGACTGTCTGACGTGAAGAGGAGGTACGGGGGAAGCGAGATGTTTGTTGATGACATAAATTAACTTATTTATCTTCCACTGAATCTGTGTTGGATGTAAGATAAGCTGTTGTGCAGGTTAGTACCATCAATAAAGAGGTTGGTGACATCTTGATAGAGGGGAGGAGTTTATTAATAAGGAAGAATAAGACAAGTAACTTTCAAACAACTCCGCTCTGATGGGAAGGTATTTCGAATGTGAGAGAGAAGTGGTCAAGAAAAATATCCATCACTAACACGTCTAGACTGATCTTATACCCCACCACTCACCTGACATGCCGCCACAGCCACCTCAGTATCACGGGTGCCATCGAGTGACCGCTGGTTAAGGTTGGCAGAGCCTATCACTATGTGGGCGTCGTCAGCGAGAATCGTCTTCGAGTGAACGTATATGAGGAAGCGAGATTTTTGGCGCCATTTCCACTCGTCACTTCCGGAAGTCGGGTTCTCTACACCAACTGATCTCGCCACCCTTGCCTGGGATTCTTTCTGTAGACAAACAAGGAGAGATGAGAGACTGAGAGATGAGAGACTGTGAGATGAGAGACTGAGAGATGAGAGACTGTGAGATGTAGAGGCCAGTGACATAGGGAGGTATCATGGTATGTGAGGTCGGGTATATAATGTGTTGTTTAAGACGATATAGACCATACAACTGCCGTCCTATTTAACTAAAGTTGATTTTAATCTAATTTTTCATATTTCTGAATGGATAAATGTTTAATAGGTTGTCTCTAGGCTAACCTAACCTAACTTACAAATTACGTCAATAAATTACATCACTAATAAAAATTTAAAGACGTCACATGAATTCAGCCTGTTATGTTTTTTTCTCAAGTTGGTAACGTGTGTGTGTGTGTGTGTGTGTGTGTGTGTGTGTTTTAAAGGTGTACAAGGTTAATGAGCATCATCTTACACCTGGGTACAAGTAATCAAGAGTTGTGTTATGGTTCTCACCTGTTTCATGACACTGTAGACACCTTTACCTGGTCCCTATATCCGCCTCACTCACCATAAACAACATTTATTTTCATTTTATACCAGTTAAGACTTCCACTATAACTTTGGTATCCTGATGAGTATAAAGTGTTATCCCTTATACTATACAGACACGGAGGGGCAGTGTTTGTTTACCTTGCCGAGGCAGAGGAACAGCAAGTAGTCGGTGGGGTGACGTTTGGATCCAACCTCCTTCAACACTGCCGCTATCCTTCCATACATCATCTGTCACCACACACACACATAGGAGAGACAAGAACACAGATGAGAAACACATTTTAATACACTGTGACATAGGGTTAATCTGTTATCTCGTTATCTTAAATTAGCTTAATAACGGGGTAATTAATATGAAGACTAGCTGGGAGGTGGTAATTGATGTTTTACTGTTGAAGAAAAGGTTCAGTTATCAAAAGTTATCAAGACATTTAGTTACATTATGGAATTTAGACTTGAATATGGGACAAATATATGTGTACCTGTGTTGGAGTGTACCTGTAATTGTGTTGCTTTGTACCTGTAATTGTGTTGCTTTGTACCTGTAATTGTGTTGCTTTGTACGTGTAATTCTGATGGAGTGTACCTGTAACTCTGATGGAGTGTACCTGTAATTGTGTTAGTGTGTACCTGTAACTAGGATAGCATGTACTTGTCACGGGGTTCACATGTACCACCAACTAGATTGTGTGTACCTGTGTTTACCTGTGATATGTCTTACCTGCATGGTGAGGTACTGGTAGTGGAGGATGGCCTTCATACTGCTCCTGACCACGAGACTATCAGGGTTGCCTTCAGGTATCATAGGAACCACAATGTACACTCGAAACTCCTCACCTGCGCGGATCTTACCCACCTGAGGAAGATAAATAAGTACAAACTCAACGCTGATACTTCCCAATAACAAATCGGTAATTAGCGTATTGGAGAACCATGACTATAAACTACTCAGTGATTACCAAAACATTAACCCCAGTCTTGTTTGCCTACCTCTAATTCTCTCCTGGAACGTCGTGATATAATCTTTTAAAAAAATCCAAAGATACTATAAAGAATATTCAGCAATAGAGCTTTTATCAGGATATAGTTTGGTCAATAAACATATCTGGAGTGAGAAACAACACATAAACATTATTTAGAACTTGGGGGAAACATAAAAGAGGAAAAAACTAAAATGTCTAAACTATATTAGGTGCTTATCCCCCTTGACCAAACCTAATCTCCACCTAATACCTTATCCTTCACCCATTTCCTTTAGCATCCGTCCCTTCCTTTCTCCTAACATCTACCCATCTCCTGCCCTTCAGCTCCTACTTACCACTCGCTGGACGATCTCAAGTGGGACGAGGTTACTGGCTCCCACCTGGTCGTCCTCCTGCCACGCCTGAGACGACCCGATGAAGTACTGTGGAGTAGAAGAGAAGTGTCGGTGACTTCTTTCTCATTGTCTCTTTCTTTCTCATTCTGTCTCTGTCTTTCTTATTTTCTTTCTTTCATTCTCTCACTGCCATTCCCTAACCATGGCATCATTGTGAAGGGACATAATTTAAAAGGCTACACTATATGAGTCTTCTAACGTTAACTAAATCCTACAGTTACAAGCAAATTCGTTTGTTTCATCTTTCAATCATTTGTTTTTTATAAGAATGATCTCTATTTTGTATCGTGTGTGTGTGTGTGTGTGTGTGTGTGTGTGTGTGTGTGTGTCATGAACATAAGAAAATAAGGAGTCTGCAATAGGCCGGTTGGTCTGTGCATGGCAGCTCCTGTCGAGAGTTACTACCACTCTCTATCATCCATGAATCTATCTAGCCTCCTTTTAAAACTTTCCAGCGTTCCAGCACTTACTACAAAGTTGCTAAGCTTATTCCACTCGTCCACCACCCTATTTGTGACTTTCATTGTACACACACAGAATAATGGTACGAGTACGTAAACGTGTACACTCAAACGTATCTATATTGACACACACACACACACACACACACACACACACACACACACACTCACCTGGCTCTCAATATAAATAAAGTCCTGGGCACGTCTGATGAGTCTAACCATGGCCTTATGTAAGCTATTATCAACTACACGCCCGCCCGCGTTATCCAGCACGCCCACACGCCCACTGCTGAACATCGCCGAGTCTCCATCTATCGATCGAACCACCTGAGGATAGAAATGAAACAATGAAATATTTTATGGGTTAGGTTAGGTTAGATTTTGTCTCGTGGGGGAAAGTCATAAGTCTAGGAGTATGGACTGGGAGGTGAGGTTGGCTGCACTTACCTGTCAACTTGGTCAATGTCACAGCTAAAGTTATTCGTAAATATAAACAACATACACACAAAAGAATTCACCAAGTTTGACCTGTTGTGAACTAAATCAGAGGTAATACGTGGTTTAATAAATCAATTTACGTTCACTACTAATTAGCTTGAATCTTCACGTATTTCCTCATGACGTTACTTCTTGCTTGTGAAGGTCATCCGGGTTTTGGGTTTTCCATAAGTAAGAATGAAGTCGCTAAGAAATCATTTCCTTCTAATCATTACTCAGTGAGCTTGTTTATGGATGATATTACAAGCATACAAACACACCAAAAGGTTAATGAAAAGAATATGTACTTAATTATGATATAGAAGAGGAAAATATATCATTAACTGACACACACACACACACACACACACACACACACAGTTTGCCGTCTCTGTAGGGATTAATAACATTGATATCTTAAGCCTGACGATGATAACTTTCGTACTATAATCAAAGTTATCGTTAAGTGTTTTTATCAGAATAATAAGCCGCCTCTCCTGACCTCACTGGTGCATGTTTTTTTTCCTGTACGTGAGGGAGGATTCTCGAGTTAACACAGTGCTTTGTTACTCTCCCTCAGACGCCAACAAAGTCAGGTGGCTGCGTTGATATCGTTTCCTGTCTAAGATTTAAAGGTTTGGGCCTGGGGTGACCATCGTCCTCCCTGACTCTAGAACGTAAAGTTGGTCTATAGAACTCTAAAATAGAGCCCATTAATTGATAAGTAAATATACAGAGCACCAAACTACAGAGATAGGAAGCAGAATTTGTAGAACTTTGTAGAAGAGATAGGAGAGTTTATGAAGCCCACAAGGGTGAAGAGAGGGAGGTGGAAATGTTTGTTCGACAGGTGTGTGTGTGTATCAACAGGATATGTCTAGTGCCCTTGAATAACACTATCGTTTTATTCTAGGTCACAGGAAGCTGGTTGAGGCCCCCCTTGTTAGTATCTCTCTAAGTGTGTGTGTATTACAGTACCTGTCTTATTCAGTACTACACTTAGGTTAGTCAGAATCTATATACGTTTCAACACTCTGTCTGTATTTTGTGTTTCAGATATTAACTTACTGTAATTTCCATAAACTACGATGGTTACAGCCGAAGGATATTGAGTGACTTGATAGAAACATTTGGTAGAGATGAACCCATTCGCAACACAATGAACCCACTCGCAACACAGTTAATGAACCCACTCGCAACACAGTTAATGAACCCACTCGCAACACAGTTAATGAACCCACTCGCAACACAGTTAATGAACCCACTCGCAACACAGTTAATGAACCCACTCGCAACACAGTTCATGAACCCACTCACAACACAGTTAATGAACCCACTCACAACACAGTTAATGAACCCACTCGCAACACAGTTAATGAACCCACTCGCAACACAGTTAATGAACCCACTCACAACACAGTTAATGAACCCACTCGCAACACAGTTAATGAACCCACTCGCAACACAGTTAATGAACCCACTCGCAACACAGTTAATAAATGGTAACCTTACATACAGAACAATAACTCAGAGGCTGCAAGGTTTCCCCACGAAAAGTTGAACAAGAAGAACCAAGGAGGAAAGTCTTACGTACTACCAGTTTGATTTGAGTCAAAGAAACAGTAAATATTAAAAACGTCTTAATTCTTCAGCACCCCTTTATCTAAGGTCAATAGTCTTTAGTGAGGAGATCATGGTGGACTGTCTGCAACAAAATCACAATTGGCGTGAATAAGAGTCTCGCCATCAAAAAGTAATCCTATATGTAAACGCTGAAGGATTCGTGAGAGTAACATCAGCTATGGATTGATTGACTTCCCATATATTCATCAAAGCTTACCTGCATTTGCCACGTAGCTTCATCCGCTGGGTTTGGGTTCGCTACTGTAGGGGTCAGGACCTCTTCATATGACTGCACAAGCAGGTGAGCCTTTTTTGGCACCTGTTGTCTCCAGCGCTCCTCAAAGTTCCTCAGGAGATCGACGGCAGCCCGACCTGTAAGGCGTGCGTGGACGTCGTGCCACGGTTCACGGGGCCCCTGATTCTCTTTCAGATTAACGAAGCCGTTGTGGAAGTCGCCGCGGTGTTCCCTGGCCAGTGTGGAAAAAAGTTGGTGGTCCGGCGTGTCCCATCGTCCTTTAGTCAAGTCTAGGCCACCAACGAAGGCGACAAGATCGTCTTTACCGTCGTCAGCCACGATCATTTTCTGGTGATGGGACCAGACAGTTTCCACAAGCTTTGCTCTAATTAAAGATGTCGAATGTCGTTTTCTTCTCACGTTCGCGACGTGAACGTCTGTGTGTTCGAAGTATTTCTCTGTATCCTCGTCAAAGGTATTGAGCAGTCCAGCACAAAGAATAGCAGAAAATTTTTCATTCCAGATAAGGAGTATTACTCGCACTCCTTCGCCTGCTTTCTGTTTTAACAACTCCCCAAGGGTCTCTTTATCACGCTCAAGACGCGTGCCCGTCCACAGACTCCAGGCAGAGATGTAAACGAACTTCTTCGCTCCACGGATCGCATCTGCCATTGCCTCAAAGACGCCCTCACTGGTGCCAACTATCCCGGGCACGGTTGTGGTATGAGCATCCTGGTAAAGAGTTAGAGATCCTCCCTTGCGTAGAGGGAAGTAGGATCGGGGTACTTCCATGCTTTCCCCCATTGACTGTAGTGCAGGAGTGTACCGGATCTTCATATTCACTCTACCCTTCCCTCCTTCAAGATAAACAGGACCATCCCTATTCCAAGCTTTGTCACGGTCGCCAAGAACCACACGGCCGCTGCCGAGGAACTCAGAACGGAAGTTATCTTTGTCCCTCACAGAGATATCGAGGTACTTAACATCCTCACAGACTGGACAGATGACATGTTCCCCCCAGACCGTGTTGATGGCGTCCTTACGAACTCCTGTTGTGAGAATATCAGTCGTTCCCAACGTCACAGTTACCCAGACGTCCGACCAATTCCCTCTTATGATGTTAAACAGAGCGTTATCTCGGTCGACAAAGTTCTCTCCACTGACAACTTCTACCTCCAGATCTCCGTGAAGAGACGACATCGTAGAAACACTGATGGCTTTAACGGCAGCACTGAAGTATCAAATATTCAACTGAGACAATTATGATGTCAAGTCAGATGATCAAGTGTGAGAAGCAGGGAGTCAACTACTCGCCTTGGTGCTCGTCAAATGCTCGACTGCATTTAAACTCCACCGCACCGTGATATTTGTAACCTCCGGAAATGCCGAGGTAGATACGTAGTGACCAGATGAAAAACAAGAATTCAGGGTTAGGACAAGCTAAACACCCCATTGACACTGTTACTCACTTGTTTCGAAATTCTCTACAACGATATGGTTTAATAAAGTTTTAAAATTGTCCTTATCAAGAATAAATAACACATAAAAAATAAAATAAAAATAAATAGATGCACATGTATAAAAAGGAAACGTTGTAAAGTGCTTACACACCAGTTATTGACAGATGGTAAACACAGTGCTTTAAGTGCCGTGTCATTTTCCTAGTAATGTTCATAATCCCACAAACTCAAGGATAAAACACAAAGCCTGTACTGACGTCAAGTTCACCGCTCACACCCACTGCTCTTACAACAAACCGAGGAAATTTTAGCAATAGAGCAACGTTATGATGTTTACTGTTAGTTTTTATTTCGTAGGACATTTAATATACTCAATGTTGTATTTAATTTTATTTCTCATGATGAATTTTGTTATTGTTGTTACATGTTACTTCTCTCGTTTAAGGTTTGATGATATATTATTGAAACGTTAACAAATAATTTGGTGGTTGTTTGTCCATACGTTGGTGTTATTTTAGGTAGATAGATAGAGAGGTAGGTAGATAGATAGATAGATAGATAGATAGATAGATACTGTTTATAAGTAAACTACTGCGTTATATTTTGGGGAATGCCCTACTTTACTTGCTTGAGCTAATAGGGATTCCCGCTTGCTGCTCTTCCTGTGCTTGGAGTTTCCAATCACTTCACTCTTACGACATCATCGGATTTTTAAGTAATAACATTTCGTAAACTACAAACCAAATTATAATTCTAACACATTTACATCATCTCTTAACTGTGTTTGATGAGATTGTTTTAAAAAATGAATATTATAAATCGTAGAACAAGATACCGAGATGAAGTTAGTTCGAAAGGGGTTTATATATTATTATAGTACAAACGATGTATATATTGGATATTTTTTTAATAAACTGGTCTATACATATGTGAGTCTAGCCACGTGTCTGTGTTTGATTTCAATGATGTGTACTTATAAGAGAATACAGTCGGTCCTTCACATACGCGGGTTTAGCATTCACGGATTCGCAAATACGCGGATTGCCCCGCCAGAGGAATATTCTGTACATTGGAGTACATTCAACTCGCGCGCGGCACCGAACACGGGACACCACCCGCTCCCGCAACCTCACACACACACGCATAGTTCTCCCTCACTCAGTCAGTCAGTCTCGCTGTAACCACACTTGTGTTGACATCAGCATTGTAGTTGCAAAAATATTACATTCCGTGAATGTATTATATCAAGCACAGTATGAATAGAATATCACTAATATAAGAGTATTTTAACCGAAAACTACTAAAAAAACGAGTAACGTCTCTTGAACATCGGAAGGTTAGGTAAAGTCTCTTGTTTTCGTCATGTATTTTATCCTAATTTACATTGAAATACATCACGTTTCAGCAAAAGTACTATTTATTTCTGAGAATATGGAAATGTAATATTTTGCTGAAATGACGTACGTATTACAGTGGAAAGTGACGAAAGCAATGACTCGCTTTCTTTCGCTCAAAAGATGTTACCGTAATCGCTTTTCGAATGGTTTTCAGTTAAAAAACTGTTGTATTACAATAATATTCTATCCTAATTCACTTGTGATGCAACAGTTTTTTAACTGAAAACCATTCGAAAAGCGATTACGGTAAAATATTTGAACAACGAAAGAAAGCGAAAGTCTTTCGTCATGATTTTATCCCACTTCCCACTATAATATGTAGCCTACGTCATTCCAGCAAAAATATTACATTTCCATATTTATTTCCGAGAATATATTCATTCAGTCACAGTTAAGGTAAAATATACTTGTGATGTAATATTTTAATGAGAATCCAGTATCGTAGTTTTCTCTTGTTTCAAATTTAATTAACAAAGATTGATGCTTCAAATGTAATGAACAAAAATTTATGTCCAGTATCTATAAATTAACTTTAATAAATGAATACTTTGTTTTACATCGTCCTGTGCTACCATACCATGGATTTGGCTACTTTGGGCTCGCAAGAGATCTGCCCTGGCAACTGTACCGACACTCACAGCTGGTGGTGTGTTGGTGCATCGTTTCCATTGTTTACTGGTAGTTACTGGTAAATATTTTTCAACCTAACGAAACTATTACCCGTTTAGAGGTCGACCCCCAATTTTTGCAAAATAATTTGGTCTTAAAAACTCGAACTACACACAGGTATATACGGTAAATAAGGACATGGGGGCCAGGGATTTTTTAGGGGGGGGGGGGGCAGCAATAGTACACGGATTTTTAACATTCAAGGGTATCTCTGTTACCTAACCCCCGCGAATGTTAAGGGCCGACTGTATTTACTTTTGCTTTTACTTTAATTTTATCATCTTCGCCACTGATCGGCTCGTTAGCCACTTGGACAGTCGATCACGTCTCTTCCGCACTGTTGGCAAGTACTAGGCATGTACTGGCTCCTCCTGAATGAACATAAGAATGGAGGAAACTGCAGCGGGCCTATTGGCCCATACTGGGCAGTCCCATTTACACCCGACCCCTATTGCTCATTTATCCACCCAACCTTTGTGTGAAGCTATCCAGCGTATTCGAGTTAATTATGATGATTGGTAACTTGTTCCATTCATCCACGACTCTATTTCCAAACCAATGTTTGCCTATTTCGCGCCGAAATCTAAATTTGTCTAATTTAAAACCATTGTTACGAGTTCGCTCCTGGTTGGATAGTTTGAGTACTTTTTTAATGTCCCCTTTATTTAGCCCTAACTTCCATTTGTACACCTCTATCATATCGCCCCTTACTCTACGTCTCTCGAGGGAGTGCAAATTAAGATGCTTTAACCTGTCTCTGTACTCAAGGTTCCTAATGCCCGGGATTAGTCTTGTCAATCTCCTCTGAATTCTTTCTAGGGATTCTATATCCATTCTGTAATACGGTGACCAGAACTGAACTGCGTAATCCAAGTGTGGTCTCACAAGCGCAAGATATAGTTCTTGGATAACCTCGCTAGTCTTGTAACTAACACTCCTTTGTATGAACCCAAGTACTTTTTTACCTTGTTTCGAGCAAATACACATTGTTTACTTAGGCTTAAGATTCCTACTCATCATTACTTCTAAATTTTTCGCACAGTCGGATTTCTTTATAACATCGTTGTTCATCTGATATCTGATTTCTCTGTTTACATCTCCTAGACTAAGTACTTTACATTTGTCCACTTTGAATTCCATCTGCCATTTTTCAGACATTTCGAAAATTTTGTTTAGATCTTCCTGTAGTTTTGCGGAGTCCTCGTCAGATTTAATACACGCCCTATTTTAGTGTCATCAGCAAATTTACTTATGTTGCTGTCTACGCCGATAACTACAGGTATGTCGTTTATGTATATAATAAATAGTAATGTATCTAAACCTGCTCCAGTGTTGGTCAAATCTGGGACCAGAAAGAAAAGTACTTTATTTTATAACGTTTCCGGCGCAAATTTATATTTTTTTCGAGTATCTTATAAGATAAGCCCTCCCTTTGAAAGAAAATGTGGGGTAAAAAACTTACATTGCTTTCGAGTTCATGGATTCCCCCCCCCCCTCCCCCACATCTTAACACCGAAAACTACACCAATACATTAAACTCCGATAGCAAGAATAGAGTATGTGCTGTATAGCCTTAGGATATTTATACGTTAGGTAAGGTTTTCAAAGGTATTTTTAGTGTTCCTTTTTTTAGTATTTTACCCCCATATTTTCCCTTTATTTCAAAGCCCTACCCACTTTGAACAACCAAAGTCTTATCGCTTAAAGTACTCGAAAAAATATAAATTTGCCCCGGAAGGAGTGGAACATGTGGGACCAGGTGCCATTTCTCTTGAGGAACATGGACCTAAAATCACGAGTGACACGGATATGGCTGCCTCCCTCTGTCACTAAAGGAGTCACGTCGCCTAGGTTGGAGGTGTAGAAGTCAGCTGGTAGCGGAGCATCTAGAAAGTCTCTAGGGTCGAAAGTTCTCGGACTTATCATCTTAAGGGTTTCGCTCTGGAGAACTGTTCCGTTCTTCAGATGATATTGTATTTCTTGATGAATCTTTCTGGCAAATTCCCAGAAATTCTCAAAGATGCTCCTGGGTGTGTCTGTGCAAAAGTCACAGTTATCGAGGATATGGCATCCGAGGCCTTGGCTGTGGCTGCTCTTCCAGTAACGCTGTACATTGCGAGCTACAGATGTTATATGTGCTGTGGATGAAGCCTTTCTTAACCAGCAGGCCCACCAGAGCTCCACAAGCTAGGGCTATAAAACCTGAATTGAGGCTTACACCTTCTGCACGGGACTTGTTGAGAAACTTGCTGGTGGTTTCAGAATCCAAGTCCCGTACAAGAAAGAGACTTTCCTCATCGGTAATTTTTGGTACCGGAATTGCAGTTTTCAGCAAGGTTGGTTTATCCATAACTGATTTGGTTCTATTAGCTAATATTTGCTTAAGATTTGGGTCGGCCTCAATGATTGTTTTCTTGTCATGTACTAACTTCAGGGTTTCTTCATTGGAGACGTAAACTCTCTTAGCACTCTAGGATGTACCTTTAGCTATGACAGTTTATTTCTAATACCCTCTTCTGTGAACACAATGTGGGTCAGTGCTGTGTCGAACTGTCTGTCCTCAAACGCAGGAAGGTTAATCGCATCCTCCCTTGTGAACACCTAGGAAAAGAGGCTGTTGAATGCCTCAGCTTTATCCTGGTCAGAATTTGCGTAACTACCATCTTCAAGCCTCAGATCTGATACTCCTACTCGCGTTTTTAATTTCGACTTTGCATCGCGGTAAAACGCCTTTGGGTTTGACTTGACCTTGTAGTGGATTTCTCCCCTGCAAACGCTGTTTGTCGCTGAGTAGCCGACCCCACCAATTCCCCAGTGTATGCCTCGTGGTCTAGGTCAACCAGCGCCGCCATACATCACGGAGCGGGGCTCAACTACTAAGCCACGCCTACCCCCCCCCCCCCCCGCTATTTAAGACCTGACCTCGTGGTGACCTGTCTCTTTCTACCTACACCAACCAGCCAGCAACACCTCCTCCTCCTCCGCCGCTGCCTGGCGGCCCTCGCTCCCGCCGGCGAGCATGGCGACCCACAAGCTGGTCCTCCTCTGAGCATCCTCCTTTTCAGCCCTTCTACACTCTGCCTTTGCTTGGTTCCTGGCTCTTGCATGCATCCTCCTGTCCTGCTCATCGTTTGAACCCAACCCACGTCTTGAATTTCTGGGCTTTCTTCTTAACTTTGTCGACCGCACTGGGTTTGGTCTTGGGTATATATTTATCGATCAAATGGGTCACTTTACTAGTTATGATAATCAGCCTAGTGTCTGCGTTCTTGTGCCTTAAGGAGTCAGGCCAGTGGATACCCCTCATCTCTTCCCTCACCCCGTTGTAATTTCCCTTGTAATATTTGCACCTTGGCCTGGCCTTATCTTGAACTAGGTAACAGTTAAATCTGAATGACAACACTATATGGTGACTGGTGCCAACTGGGGCAAGGTGTTCCAGTTTGGCCACCATACCCTCCTCGTTATGATGAGGTCTAGTGGCTTGGGTGTTTGCTCCCTTCTGTAATGTGTCGGGTCTCTAACATGTTGGAACAGAAAATTTTCTCCGAGAGTTTCTACAAAAAGAGTAGCAGGGTTATTCAAGTCATTTGGGGTGAACTCGTCTCTCCAGTCGATGTCACCATCGTTAAATTCCTCCATGATAAGGAGGTGGCGAGGGTTGAGCATCGCCGCGTTGTTGAGGCTCTTACGTTCCTTTGATTTAGTGGGCCACAGTTTGGGGATCTGTAGATACACCCGACAATTAGTAAGTCCCCTCCTTTTAGTTTAATTTCACACCACTTGGACTCTTCATGCTCTCTTTGTTCCCCCTCTCTCCCTAAGTTTCTCTTTTAACCCATTTACTTTGTTGCAAAAAACCTAGTAAACAATGCGTGGCTTCACTATGAGGAATTCAAGGATTGACTCAGGAGGGTCGAGGGCAACGCCAATAAAGCGTGCTGCCGTTTATGCCGTGCAGATTTGTCCGCCGAAATATCAGCTCGGAAGCGGCATAAACTCTCACAAATGCACAACAGAAATGTTGAGAGGATGGAAGAAATGGACCAGGAAATGGACTCTCCTGAGGTTGGTGACGCATGGTAGGCAGAGCTGAAATTAAACTTGCGACCTGAGATGTTTTTATAGACACGACCTCCTAAATAGACATGACATAAATTCAATTGACCCCAATAAAGTAGAGGACCACCTACCAGATGACCCACTATATCTTGGGGCTGGTGTGAATATACTTCTTCAGACATCTGAATTTACAGGCAATAAAGACCAACTGAAAGATGTCAGATCAAGATGTCGATTATTCCTCATAACAGCCTGTCAACAAATGAAGGCCAGATTTTCTTTCGATAATAAGTTATTGCAGCTTTGTACAGAGCTATCAGTTATAAAGTGCCTAATCAACAATGCCTTGATGGTAACCCCATCTTTCGTAAGCTTAGCCATGGAAGTACCGCAAATTTATAATGGGGATCTCCAAGCACTAGATGATGAATGGCGGCATTTGCACAACATGTCTCTCCCAGATGATATCAAACAAACAAACAACACCGAAACATTTTTCATGGGATTACGTAAACTGAAAAAATGAGGATGATGAACCAGCATTTTCCGTATTTCCACAATTTGTCCTTGATCTGCTGGCCCTTCCAACTTCCAATGCAGACGCGGGGAGGATGTTTTCAAAGGTGGGTCTCGTTAAAACTAAGCAAAGAAACAAGCTACAAATTCAACACAAGTAGCTTTGGTTCATGTTTTCGAGGCAGTAAAAGCCAGAGGGAATGTGTGAAATTTCAACCTATGCAGGATATGATAAGATTTGTGAAACCGCAAGCAGTGTGTGGTGATTAATGGCACGAAATCGTCATCTGTACCTGTCACAAGTGGGGTACCACAGGGCAGTGTATTAGGCCCGCTGTTGTTTGTTTGTTTCATAAATGACATGCCACACGTTGTACACTCCTCCATACAAATGTTTGCCGATGACGCCAAGTTATTTCGAGAAATTAAGAACCAAGCAGACTGTGAAGAACTGCAGAAGGACCTCTGTGGGCTCCAGGACTGGTCGAAGAAATGGCTGCTGAGATTCAATGTCACGAATTGTAAGAGGGCGTACCTGGGGCGTACCAACGGTAAGGAGGCGTATCATATGTCCCAACGGGATGAAGAAACTGCACTAGTTGAGACTGTGTGAGAAGGACCTAGGTGTGTATGTTGACAATGAGCTGAAGTTCTCGGGCCATTGCGAGAAGAAGGTAAATCAGGCAAATAAATTATTGGGTCTTATAAGAAGGTCGTTCAGATATCTAGACGGTCCGTCCCTCGTAACAATCTTCAGGAGTGAAGTCCTTCCCCATCTAGAGTACTGTCACCCCATCTGGTCCCCGAGATATGCTAGGGACTGTCAGTTGGTTGAAAATGTTCAAAGGAGGGCCACCAGACTGGTGCCTGCACTTCGGCACCTCAGCTACCCTGAGAGATTGGAGCGCCTGAACTTGCCTAACTTATGCTACAGACGGGCAAGGGGGGACCTAGTTGAGGTGCATAAGCATCTCAGGGGGCACTAATCAGTTGAGTGTCCTTACTTGGAGCTAGCGGACGCTCGCCCCACAAGGGGTCACAGCTCAAGATTGAAGAAGCCGCAAGTCCAGAAAACCGTGAGGGCAAACTTTTTCGGAGTGAGGGTTGTAAACTCTTGGAACAATCTACCAGAGAGTGTTGTGACGGCACCGAGTGTGAGCTCTTTCAAGACAAGACTTAACCAACACTGGAGCAGGTTCAGGTACATTCAGGAGCCGGTGCATGCCCAGTACTTGCCAACAGTGCGTGACAGAGACGTGACCGATCGCCCGGGCTGCTAGAGAGCCGATCTTTTGGTGAAGAAGATGAATGAAAAGGAAAAGTAATCAGAGAGGTGACCGATCGCCCAAGCGGCTAACAAGCCGATCAGTGGTGAAGAAAATAAATTTTTACAGTATAGATTTATTTTCAGTTGTACATATGAATTATTATATATCTGATATCAATAACTATTTTGTTTGTATTTTTAATATTCATCAAGGCTGTACGCTTCATGTATTATAATAATAAATTATAATAATGTGTATCCAATTTGTTTCATCCTACGACTATACCAGAACTCAAATTGAAATAGTTACTCAAGGAAACCCATTTCCTCTAGTCACATCTGCCTATAAAGAAAACGTGTGGTAATGCGGTATTTTGGCATCTCTGCACCCTTGGAGGCTTGGCTCGGTTTACAAATTTGACAAGTACTGTACACGAGACCTCAAACCTTCCATTACCATAACTGACAATGACCCCCATGGAAGAAATAAAGGTGCTGTATGCAGGTGAGTGAAAATTAACTGCCGCGACCTTAAATTCCACAATTTTCCAAAAGGTAAGAAAAACTGAAGTGAATTATTATTAAATAAGAGTTTTAAGCTGTTGTAATGACCAGATTTGACCAACACTGGCATAGGTTTAGATACTTCTAGGAGCCAGTACTTGCCTACAGTATGTAATAGAGCCAGTACTGAGTACATGGCCAGTACTTGCCAACAGTGTGTAACAGACATGACCGACCATCCATGTGGCTAATGAGCTGGTCAGTGGCGAAGAAGATTAAGTAAAGCATAAATACGTATGTAATTTTTAGCCTAGTGTTTTGGGTCAATGTAATATGCAGCTAATATGCGACTGGTGGCCGTCAGCGGTTCGGTAATTATGGAAACTGTTTTTTAGTTTTGTATGATGATTACCTTCACTTCTATTCCCTTTTGGGTATTATTGCGTTTACACACCGTTCATTCCTACCACTAATCTATTATCATATTCGAATAAGACGTCTAATTATAAGATATTTTTCATCTATTACATTACCTGCGGAAATGTATAATAACGGAGATAACTTTTCCAAAAAAAATTTCTATCTTCTTCCATTAACCTCCAGCCATTAGCGTCTGCCTCCCACCCAACACTGCTGTCTCTCTCGTCTCCTTCATAAATCATGACGTGCATGCGTACCCGTCACGCGGCCAATTAAAAACGTTTTTGATTTTGGAACCAATTAAAATGAATTTGGGTTTAATTCAGAGTATATTTGGCCCAATCAAAATCGAGTTTTATTTTGGGGCTCTTATTTTGAAATTCAAGTTCAGTTCCGACCATGGAAGTCTGCGATGGATGTCACTTACCGTAAAATATATGGAACTGATTGCGAGTTTTTGGAGAAAAAAACGTAGAAACTATAGCATTTTTTCAATCGCATGGTGTTCTTCCAACCTCAGTAAAGTGTACTAAGAGCAAGACGGAATGTAAATATCGCAAAGACCAACATGTGTGGCGTTGTGTAAGAATCCCAGAATCCAACGACGAACAAGAACCAGGCCAATAAGGTAAGAAATAGGTGATTCCATCATATGGTGAGAGTCAGTTAAGTTAGGTTAGGTTTTTGTTTTTCTAGTGTTTTTTTTTTTGTGTATTTTTTAGTCGCTTAGCCACTTTTTTTTCGGAAAACGTCAAGCGAAAAAAAATCACAAAAAAAAGGCTAATTTCTGCGAAAAATGAATGTCATATTCGGTCTAAACACACACAAATACACTAGAAAATGATATTTTTTACTTACTAAAAGTGAATGATGTGACAATGCAAATTTACCCCCTTTTGGCTAATATTGACGACTAACCCACCGATGCGTTAATTGTTTTGATGTTAATTTTCTTAAAATATTTTCATCGGTAAATTCTGATATGATAATCATTTAATTTGAAAATGGTTCGTTTGGTAGATAATTAGGCACCTAGGCGCGCATTAGCTACACTACTTCATCTTGCTCAGGTGGCTCATTGTACGTCTATGAGTCACTTGTGATGGGTGGCTGCTCTCTTGTACATAAAAAAAATTAAAATTACACCATTTCATAGTAAGTTCTTTCTGCTTAATATGCCAGAGGGGTCTTGAGGGTGGCACCTAACAGCCAAGAAGTTAGGTAGGTTTCTTTGGTTAGGCTGGTAAGCTCTTATAACAATGCTACCAGAAGCTGCTTTTTTTTCTTATCAACTAAGGTTAGGTTAGGTTTAATTTAGAAATAACCACTTTTTAACGCATTTGCCAAAACTACAAATGTTCATCATAATTTAACACAGTATAGTTTCAGCATTTTAAAAATCTGTTTCAATGAAAAAGTCGGCGACGGGTCAGTTGTCAATAATTACTGTCGGGGTAGATGTGAACAATGTATCTTGGCCGTCAGCGGTTTGGTAATTATGAGGGTGTTCTTAGATATGGTTTTGTATGCTGATTACTTTCAGTTGTATTCATTGTGTAAGTGCTTAGTCTTCTAGATATAGCCAAGTTAAGATAGAGGTTAGGTTTGCACATGATTTCAACTACAGTATTCATATTTTTTCCTAACATAATACAGCATCCTTTAATAAAATGAGTAAAAACTGGGTATTTTTAACCCTATTTTCAATGTAAAACAGCGGATGGTCACCTTCCAAATAATTATCCAGTATGCTATTTAATTTTTATGAGTACAGTAATATTAAATTTCCAAGATGAGAAAACTTATCTCTTTTAAGCCATAACTAGTTAAGCTATAGGGTAAAAGTGGAGGAGATGGTTAGTACCCGAAGGGGTTGTTATGGCACAAGATACTGGTACGGTAGCTGTGTGCGAAACTTCGATGTCTATTGGTACGGCAGCCTAATGCGCATGTGTGGTGGGCAGACTAAACAATGATAGTGACTAAGATGGCCTTCTTTCTGATCAACTTATACTAACCAAACCAGACTTAACCTAACCTATTTTAATATCCTTTTAAGCTAAGCTATTTTGATATCCTTCTTGCTTACTAGTCAGTCAATACAGCTGCCTTACCAATATCCTGTGTGATTGAATTACCTACACCTACTGTACCTGTATCCACTACATTTTATAATTTGTTCATATTTTACACAGTTATTGTATGGGTGATAGTAACTAATAAAAATGATACAACTTTTTCCTTGAGTTTTATTTTATATTTTTTCTTTATATACAATTATGCTGGGGTGCTCCTGCTTAACACAATTACTTAAGGTACTGGATATTTGGACCCATATTCTGGAACAGGGTGGTAATATCGACAATCTTTACCTAGATTCTGCCAAGGCTTTTGACAGTGTACCCCATGAAAGGTTGAAAATTAAACCGGAAGGGTACAGGATTCGGGGAAATGACCTAACGTGGATTGGAGACTTTCTCCATGACCGCAAGCAATATATGTGGTGATTAATGGCACGAAATCATCAATGTGTAATCGTCACAAGCGGGGTTGTTTGTTTGTTTCATAAATGACATGCCTGACGTTGTACTCTCCTCCATGCAAATGTTTGCTGATGAAACCAAGTTATTTCAGGAAATTAAGAACCAAGCAAACTGTGAAGAGCTGCAGAAGGATCTCTGTGAACTTCAAGAATGGTCGAGGAAATGGCTGCTGAGATTCAATGTCACGAAGTGTAAGAGGCTCCCCCTGGGAGGCATATCATATGTCCCAACGGGACGAAAAAACTGCATTCATCGAGACTGCATGTGAGAAGGACCTAGGCGTGTACGTTGACAATGAGCTGAAGTTCTCGGGCCATTGCGAGAGGAAGGTAAATCAGGCAAGTAAATTATTAAGTCTTATAAGAAGGTCGTTCAGATATCTAGACTGTCTGTCCCTCGTAACGATCTTCAAGAGTGAAGCGCTTCCCTGTCTGGAGTACTGTCACCCCGTTTGGTCCCCAAGATATGCTAGGGACTGTCAGTTGATTGAAAATGTCTAAAGTAGGGCCACCAGACTGGTGCCTGCACTTTGGCACCTCGGCACCTCACCTACCCTGAGAGATTAGAGTGCCTGAAATTGCCTAGCTTATACTAAAGACGGACAAGGGGAGACTGAATTGAGGTGTATAAACATCTCAAGGGGCACTTTTCAGTATAGGAGATGTAAACAGGGAAACCAGATACCAGATGAACAACGATGCTATTGAGAATCCGACTGCGAGAAAGATTTAGGAGTAATGATAAGTAGGAATCCTAAGCCAAGTAAACAATGTGTATTTGCTCGAAACAAGGCTAATAAAGGACTTGGGTTCATACAGAGGAGGGTTAGTTACAAGACTAGCGAGGTCATCCTAAAACTATATCTTGCGCTTGTGAGACCACACTTGGATTAAGCAGTTAAATTCTGGTCACCGTATTACAGAATGGATATAGAATCCCTAGAAAGAATTAAGAGGAGATTGACAAGACTAATCCCGGGCATTAGGAACCTTGAGTACAGAGACAGGTTAAAGCATCTTAATTTGCACTCCCTCGAGAGACGTAGAGTAAGAGGCGATATGATAGAGGTGTACAAATGGAAGTCAGGGCTAAACAAAGGGGACATTAAAAAGGTACTCAAACTATCCAACCAGGAGCGAACTCGTAACAATGGTTTTAAATTAGACAAATTTAGATTTAGGCACGAAATAGGCAAACATTGGTTTGGAAACAGAGTAGTGGATGAATGGAACACGTTACCAATCATCATCATTAACTCGAATACACTGGATAACATAAAACATAGGTTGGATAGATATATGAGCAAAAGGGGTTGGGTGTAAATGGGACTGCCCAGTATGGGCCAATAGGCCCGCTGCAGTTTCCTCCATTTTTATGTTCTTATGTTCTTATAAGGACTCATTAGGTCTCACAAGGACTAATAAGGACTTACAAGGACTCATAGGGACTAATAAATACTCATAAGGATTCACAAGGACTCATAACATTTCTCAAGGTCTCATAAGGACTCAAAAGTACTAATAAGGACTAATAAGGTCTCACAAGGACTCACAAGGACTTATAAGGTCTCAAAGGGTCTCAAGGACTCATAAGATCTCACAAGGATTTGCAAGGACTAATAAGGACCCCTAGGGGATGCCTCCGCCTTTGGGAGGGTCCATGGGGGAGCCTCTGCCCCTGGGAGAACCCCTAGTGGCACCGCCGCCCCTGGAAGGGCCTCTGGGGGCGCCACCGCCCCTGGGAGGGTCCTTGGGGGTGCCACCACCCCTGGGAAGGCACCTGGGGGCGCCACCAACCCTGGTAGGGCCTCTAGTAGCGCCGTCGCATTTGGGAGGGCTCCTGGTGGCACCACCGCCCTTGGGAGGGGCTTTGGGGGTGCCACCACCAACCCTGGTAGGGCCTCTAGTAGCGCCGCCGCCCCTGGGAGGGCAGCTGGGAACGCCGCTGTCCCTGGGAGGGTCCCGGGGCATGCCGCCGCTTGAGGGAGGGTTCCTGGGGCTGCCGGCGCCCTACTCAAGGTCTCACAAGGAATCACAAGGTCTCACAAGGTACTCACAAGGACTCGCAAGGTCTCACAAGCACTCACAAGGATTCACAAAGTCTCAGAAGGACTCACAAAAACTCACAAGGTCTCACAAGGACTCACCAGGACTCACAAGGGCTCACGAGGTTTCATTAGGACTCACATCATCTCGCAAGGACTCACAGGAACTCACAAGGTCTCACAAGAACTCACAAGGGCTCATGAGGACTCACAAGATCTCACAAAGACTCACAAGGTATCTTAAGAACTCACAGGTACTCACAAGGTCTCACAAGGTCTCATAAGGATTCAAAAGGACTAACAAGGTCTCACAAGTTTTCCCAAGGACTCACAAGGTCTCACAAGGTCTCACAAGGTCTCCCAAGGACTCACAAAAATCTCAAGGTCTAAGAAAGACTCACAAGGAATCACAAAGTCTCACAACAACTCACAAGGACTTACAAGGTCTCACAAGGACTTCGCGGATTCAAAAGGACTCACACGGACTCATAACGTCTCACAAGGACTCGTAAGGTCTCACAAGGACTAATGAGGTCTCACAAGGACTGATAAGGACACACAGGTTAAAATAAGAATGTCGAGGGTTTAAATGTTAACGCCGTCTAGTTCTTTTAAAGATTACTGTCAGGTGGAACACTTCCGCTTTCACCAAGGATATTGAATAAGATTATGAATATTTGTAACAAAAGATGTCTATTTACAAGTAGTTACACTGATAATCGGTATGAAGACATAAACATGGAGGGTATGGAAGTGCTGGACTGTCCGTCGGAACAATTGTCGGGAGGGTCGACACTGTCCGTCAAACGTGGGGTCTTGTATATCCACACGGCACAGGTGGTAAATTAGCGTCTTCTCAACAACATCACAGGAGAGTAAGTATCATCCTAACCGGCACAGGTACTTGGTAATGGACCCGGTAGGAACAGCACAGAGGCTCGGGCTGACAGTGTCCTAGCTGGCGTGCTGACATACAAGACTAAGAGTGCAGCAGTTCCCACCAATGTGACCATGAAGAAAAACCTGCAACAATACAGTACATTTAGAATACAGTAGTGAC
Source organism: Homarus gammarus (assembly GCA_958450375.1). Classification (NCBI taxonomy): domain Eukaryota; kingdom Metazoa; phylum Arthropoda; class Malacostraca; order Decapoda; family Nephropidae; genus Homarus; species Homarus gammarus. The sequence goes on along the minus strand of CAUDMG010001635.1, from coordinate 1,079,808 downwards.
TAATTATTTTAGTAGTAACTGTCAACATGCTATTATATTTGCACAATTCATACACATTAATTTTAACATAGTGTACATATTAATTAACAAACATTACGCAAGGCACCCTTAAAACATAGATAACACCATAGGAACCATAAACCAAAAATGATAATGAATAATATGGAATACTCACAGGTAGCAGGTGACCAACTGGGTCAGAGGAAGGGAGCCAAGTGACCAGCCATACGGTTACACCCTACACTATGACTTGGTTCAAAATACCCATGAGCAACACCTGCTTCAGATACATAGAACAAACCCAGCACTGAACTAGACAGTTCCAACAATTATTGGACTAGAATATAAAGGTCTCACAAGGACTCACAAGGTCTCTCAAGGACTCGCAAAATCTCACAAGGACTCGCAAGGTCTCACAAGGACTCGCAAGGACTCACAAGGTCTCACAAGGACTTGCAAGGTCTCACAAGGACTAGCAACGTCTCACAAGGACTCGCAAGGTCTCACAAGGACTCGCAAGGTCTCACAAGGACTCGCAAGGTCTCATAAGGACTCACAAGGTCTCGCAAGGTCTCAGGACTCACAAGGACTCCTAAGGTCTCACAAGGACTCCTAAGGTCTCAAAAGGACTAAGATTATAGCGTAATGGACTTCTAAATATCTTGAATTACTCTTCTTTTTTTTATTGTGAACCCAGACCCTCAATCAGTACATAAAGTAGTATCTTTGTATGAAATTTGAACAAAATTAATTGTATGAACCCAAGTACCGAAATGCAAGTTATTAGGCCAGGAATTATTTTTGACGTAAAATGACATTTTTGGGGGAAGTGAAAACTAACGTGTTTTTACAGCAAAGATAATCTGCATTTGTAATACTATGTATATGAAGACGATTTAAAACTTATAGGTTGACTACATTGTGTTATAACTCTCCAATTTTTACGTTGTAGCTGAAATAATATAAGCTTACCCTTTAAACATGGCAGTTGTAATACTGGTATAGCTCCATTCTTAATCCTTATAATTCTTCTTGGTACAATAAGCAGTTTATATTTCAAGTTCTTCTCAAACACACTGGTATCAAAATAGAAGCTGCATATTAGGGCTTTTTCAGCATTTATAAAGTATTTTCCCTTGCACAAGTGAATCCACCTTCTCAGTTCTTTATCCTTCGCCCAGCGATGGAAAGTTAAATCACCCCTGTTTTTAATTTGGGATAAACACCCAAAAACTGAGCAGGTGTTTGGCAGGTGTGTTGTTGTATGATGTGTCGACACTAGTGACGTGACGAACTCCAAGAGGGGCGGCCCGTTTTCTTTGCATGTCTTGTTTTCTATAGAGTCAGTGAAGTGTAGACCACACCTTGTACCCAGCACCTGGTGACCGCTTTTCCAGCTTTAGCTCCGAGCTAAACGTCAATTCGGCGTGACCCTCAAGACCGCAACAGAACTCACTCGCCTTACATTATAAATTTGACTACAATATTTCAGTTGCAAAGGTCTAGTTCCCGGGCGTGGTGATGATCACTCTATATCTCATGAATAACTATACATCCATATTTCTAGGATGGTTGATAGACATGCACTGAATTTTGGTGTTCTTTCCAAAAAAATAAAAAATAAAAAGTTTCCACCTCCATGATTACGAATGATCACTCTGGCCCGGGGTAGCTGTAGTAAACGTCAGTGTTGCCGATTAGTTCACACTGGCCAGTTGCCATACGTCACATAAGAGAAAACGTGTAAAATTATTGAGTAACTTAATTAAACAGGAAATAAATAGAAAATATTCAAAGACGATATTTATTGATAATGAAATACGTTTTATTTTGGTATGAAATAAAAAAAAGAAGTAATAAGGTTTAGAAAAAAATAAATCTGTAACGAATTGTGCATATATTTCCACATTTTGTAATGAAATACAAAGGTAATAAACAATAGATATTACAGTACATGGTATTTACAATTAATCATTAGGATTTTTTACAAACCGAATCCAATTTTCACTTGGCTCGTATGAAACACATCCTCCACATTTGAGAACCATTTCAGATGGAATGATTAGAGATGTTAAAGTTTGTGTAGAAAGAATATTTCTTTGCTTAGTTTTGGTCAGGTTCACCTTGGAAAAGATTCTTTCTACATCAACATTTGATGTGGGCAATGACAATATCTTCAGAGTAAAGTATGGCAGCTCACGGAAATATGGTTCACCAAAATCATCTTTCATACTTGACATTTCCTTGTAGAATAGCTCTGTATTTCTCTGATTTTTCATATAGTCTGGAAATTTTATGTTGTCAATGGCTCTCCACTCATTATCCAACTGCTGTTTGTTCGTGGGAGATATTCTAGGGAAAGTGTTCATTAACGGGAACATTGAGGGCATTGTCACCCTCAACTGCTCATTTAAAAAAAAATCTACTGAAAATACAAAACACATCTGTATAGGTTCGTTACCAAGTGGAAACCTTTTTTTAATTTCTTTGCAAGATATAATCATAAATTACCTGCATCTATTCATCACATCTTCTATCATGTCTTTCCTGTCCCTATACTCTTCAGACTGGAGGAGACCATGAACTTCTATCCCAAGGTATATCTGATTAAGGGGGAGGAATTTTGTGTTGTCTTCAGGATCTATATTTGCTATACTTGAGATCCTGTTCACTCCATCTCTCTTCATGTAACTCCACAATACATCACGGTAAAGATCACTGTATTTTTTATGTAATACTTGTATTGAAGGTTCTTGATGTTGGAAAAGAAGGTTTAAGTTATTCAACTATGGCAAAATATAGTTGAGAAAATGGAAGTACAGGCATATAGATGGATTATTTAAGCTTTCTAGAATAGATATATATGACAGTTTCTCACTTAAGAAATAAACATTAATCATTTCTATCTTAAACTATAAGAGAAACAAATACTAAAGTAAATTGTATTTTTTCATTAGTTTACTTTGCACGGTATCACATTTCTTGTTTCCTGTATTGACAAAAAGAAAATGGTTTTGTGATGTCAAACGGTAACCAATCACAGTGCAAGAAGTTAACCAATCAGCACAAATGGAAGAGCAAGGTACGGATAAACGGGAGCCCTGGCTCACACTCAGTGCTGTCACATCACTCTGGCAGGTTGTTCCAAGAGTTTACAATTAATTCTCACTACGTTGATATCCGTTGTGACGCTGCTCTGTGTACAGGGATGACAAGGGAGGAACAGAAACTATTAAATGAATCAAAAGAATAAAGAAATGAAGATACTAAACGTAAGAATCACATTAAACACAGAAAATTTTAATTAAAATTTATTAAAAGGGTAAACCAAAGAAAAACCGACAGCCCTTCCTATTACCACATTTTTATTGACGTCCTTGATTCCTCATTTTACTACTCGTACGTAATTGACTTTCAGTGCAACATATCTTCGTTATCCAGAGTACTTAATATCCTACTCTGATATCAGGAAGAAAGTATCGACATCCACTTTACCCTCAACATGTGGCTAATAGGTTTACCTTTATCATGCCTTGTACTGTGACCTGTTCCATCCTCCATTCCCTTCCTGGGTCCCAAAGGGGATTGAAGTACCAATTTCCCCTCCCTATGTCACCGACTCACATGAACTCGTCTGTGTCATGAGCATTTTTCTTGTTTACTTGATATAATTACAACATTTATGCCTGATTTGTTCTTTTCTATTGCTAATTGTCTCTTGTTCATTCTTCCTAATTTTCCTTCCAGATCATTGGCTTTTTATCTCCCTTACCTTCCTCTTCCCTTACACTTTATACTTTCAGCATGGGACATTTTTCCACACGAGTTCCATCATATCTGGTTGCTTCCCATGTGCACGAAAACCTTTCTGCCTCTCACATTTCTCTACTTCCATGAATAGCTCATCCAGCTTACAAGCTTAACAGTCCAACAGCAGAATCAAGGTTTTATCATCATAAGACAACCCTTAGAATGAATACCAAGTAAACAACATTTTATAGCCTTCGTGTGGACTAGATATACACACATAAGACAGCTTTTATTTTGCTTTGAAGTATACTGCAGATGGAAATAAAACACTATTTATTTTTACATCTTCTATTGAAAACAATTGTACAGTGAGCGAGTCCACTAAGTACAAGTACACTGTGAGTTGTGTGTTGGGTATTATGATGGTGTACATCCAAAGCTTCACACTGTAGCACATTTAGTACCCACATAGTGTGTATGTTGGTGATGAGAGAGAGGAGTGGAGGTCAGGTGTGTTGGTGATGAGAGAGAGAGGGGTGGAGATCAGGTGTGTTGGTGATGAGAGAGAGGGGTAGAAGTCAGGTGTGTTGGTGATGAGAGAGGTGGTCAGGTGTGTTGGTGATGAGAGAGGTTGTCAGGTGTGTTGGTGATGGAGAGAGGTGGTCAGGTGTGCTGGTGATGAGAGAGGTGGTCAGGTGGGTTGGTGATAAGAAAGGTGGAGGTCAGGTGGGTTGGTGATGAGAGAGGTGGTCAGGTGTGCTGGTGATGAGAGAGGTGGAGGTCAGGTATGTGTTGGTGATGAGAGAGGTGGAGGTCAGGTATGTGTTGGTGAGAGAGGTGGAGGTCAGGTATGTGTTGATGAGAGTGGTTGTCAGGTGTGCTGGTGATGAGAAATGTCAGGTGTGTTGGTGATGAGAGAGGGGTGGGGATCAGGTTGTCCTCTGAAGGAAAAAGAAGGGCTCGACCTCCTGTTTCTTGTTAACGACACAGCACAACTTTTGATTTTTAAGACCGAGCGACCTGGACACTTGCTGCCATAAGGGACTCTTGATTATAGGTTATATTCTAACTATGTTGGAGATGGAAGTGAGAATATTAACCTTATTTTACTATGTTGATCAGGTGAGGTGTCGTAGGCAAACTGAGAAGCCTCGTTCACACGCATTACCTTGAGACGTAATGCTCGATTCTGTGATACTTATGCTGTATTATAAAATGAAGCCTTAAAGCTGTAAGTGTGGCAATATGTAGAAATCTGGAACTATCTTATCAACACTAGTAATGAGCTTCTCCTAACATCTGAACCTTAATGGTGCTTATGTTACTGTAAGAACTGCCATCATCAAAAAAGTTTAATTTTAGTGTAAATAATATTAATTATATTTCAGCATTTCGTCAATAAAAGTTTACAGATTAATTTGGCTTACAGTTAGGTATCTGTAGGATCTATATTTTCTGTAGAGCGTATCCCCCAGCTCTCGAAGGTAGTGTGGTAGTCCGGAGTAGGACGAGGCGAGTAAGGTAAACGGCCCTAGGGGAATGTCTCCCCACCTCCCCCCTGGGCCGGGCGTGTCATCCTGCTCCAGGCTCCTTAGTTATGGATTTATCCATTACATCTTCAAGTCATATCTTGTCCCCCCTGAGGTACTTTGTGTAGGAGAATCTCGTCTTCATTTCTCCATGTTTTCTTATTCTTTTGAACATGCTGATCATTTACTTTCCACATGTTTGAGTTGGACAAAATATCTACAAGTTGTTGGTCAAACGTAAAACAGTTACCTGGTGGATCAGGGAACTGGAAGATGTTGGATATAACTACGAACGTCTACATTAAGGTGGTGCAGGACAGGATTATGTGCAAGGGACCTGAAACCTTACTGGCAGAGATCGAGCCTTCTTTTTTGTTAACAATAAAGACTACTGAAGGTGATCTTTGGTGTACGCCAAGGTGACGGTGAGGGTAAATGTTTGCCGTGTAACAAGAACTTTGGAAGGTAGTATGTAGTGATGATATTACATAGGGATAGTTGTCTATACAGGTTAAAGCAAAAACATCATTTCAGCAGAGTAATAGTATAAAGGAAGATAACAGGAGAATACGATAAAGAGATTCAGGGATTAAGAATGATGTTACAGTAAGAATGATATCACAAGAGAATGTTAAGATGAAGGGAAAGAAGAAGAATAAAAACCGTAATTATGAAATACAAAGTTTTTACGTCATAATTTTCGGTTTGCGGCAAATGAAGACATAACGATAACCAAAAATTTCGACCCAATTGAGGGAAAGCTAACAAGTGGAGGAACTTGACCATATATGACACATCAAAATATAAGAAGAGTGTCAGTCAGTAGTGTTGGGTAGGGAGTTGGGGACCGAGGCTGTTCTTGATATACACACACACACACACACTCGGTCGGTCCCAATGCCACAACTCTCGCTTCAAGTCCCTAATAAACACTGCTAAATGTGGACATTAGTGTATAATATATGGTTATACTTGTCACAGTATAGTGGTGAGAGTTTAATACTAGATGAGACTTCCAAAGAGTTTCAATATCAAGAATTAAAACATGTAATAGTTTGTATATTACCCCTCCCCTTATCTCTATATATTTTACAATAGAAAAATGTAGATTAATTCATAATTACACTAGAAATACTGAATATGGAATCGCTAAGGAAGTAGAAGCTGCAAACACTTTTGTCAACCTATGTCACAAACTGTGTTGGTCAGGCAGTGTATATATACTGTATGCTGTCACTGTGAGGAAGTGGTTTTGATATTAAGTTGAATCGGCTGAAGAATTTTCCTTAGTGAATAATATTGTGTTCATTATAAATTGGGAAGTCTGCAATGCATGGGTATTAGTATAATGCGTTACACTATGGCAATATATCGGGCTTAGTAAAATAGAGACTTTTATTACAAAGCTTATGGAAGGTGTGTGGACAGTAAGGTAACCACATCAGAGTGGAAGGTTAGAAAGTAGGGGGGAAGTGATAATAGGAAAGTGACTTAAAACAATAAAGGAAGTTAGTACTTTCCTTTCTTCATAGTTAACAGGTACTTAGGTCCTTCCTGAGGACAAGTGTACCTCCTGAGGACACATGTACCTCCTAAAGACACATGCACCTCCTGAGGGCACATGTACCTCTTGAGGTCACATGTACCTGAGGACACATGTACCTCCTGAGGTCACATATACCTGAGGACACATGTACCTCCTGAGGACACATGTACCTCCTGAGAAGAGGTGTTCCTCTTCATGAGAACAAATCGTACCTCTCAAGGAAAGGTTTAACTGAAGCTGTAGTTGATATTATTTTCATGGTTTACAGGTATATATCTCTTAAGGAGAGTGACCCATGGTAAAGTTTTTAGAGAGAGAGAGAGAGAGAGAGAGAGAGAGAGAGAGAGAGAGAGAGAGAGAGAGAGAGAGAGAGAGAGAGAGAGAGAGAGAGACCATTTTATACATTAACATGGATCACCTTCCAGCAACAATAAACACAGACTTCATCACATACACATGGTAAGTCTTGCTCTACCTGCCCCACCACACTTACAACTTTTCAATCTTATATCTATACAATATATATATATATTTTTTTTTTTTTAATGCTCACTTACAACTATGATGGGATCCAAGTGGTCAACATGGCCCCACATACAGTACATCTTTAAGTTAACAGTGATTGTCAATAACCTCAAGTGTGAGCACAGGTAAGGATATTGGCTATCAAATACAGCATATTATGTAGGGCATAAGCACGCACACATGCACGCGCACGCATGCACGCGCACACACACACCCTTAGTTATCTCGTGACATACTAAACACTGACATGCATTTAAGGTTTAATTTATTACTAGTTCGTCATCCTTCACTTCTCTCAAAACTACTTTGTATGTAATGGTGTGGAGCCTCAGTCCTCTCCACAGTATTACAGCTCAAAGTATTTTCCTCAGGTTACTTTACTTTGACAGTGTTTTTATTTATTTTGTTTAATAATTTCCACTTAATATTGTCTTAGTTCTTTACAATCTCATTCAACTTTGACTAGATTAATAGACATATTTTATAATTTCACTTCGTTTCTCTCTGGGATTATCACATTATACAAATAAGACAAAAATGATAGGTTTAGGAATGGAGATAATTATACTGTACATGTTGTGTGTTAATTATGCTTACATTAACATTAGTACGCAGCCGTCACCAGGAGTGTAGGCGCCATAAACATACGAAGGATAATATTCTCCTATTTCTTCAGTCTTATAGTTTCTCCACATACATTATTAGGCTGTGTTTGTCATTCTCCATTACAGCTGTTGGTAGTGTTGCTTCTGGCTTGCAGGGTACAGGTTATCTCATCACCAATTACAGAAATGCATTCGAAACATGCTGATAATATTTCTGGTTGTATGATCTTAGGAAAGCTTGATAATTTTTTTTTTTTTTGGGGGGGGGGGGGGGGCCTTTCTAAAACAAAAGCTAAAATTCTAGAAAAACCTTGGAATGACTGAATTGTTGTCTATGTAAATATGAAATAAGTCTTTACATTTCCTGTTTGGTTCACTGCAGACACACACGGTAGCGTCTTTTACTGAAACTTCTGAGTATCTGTGTAATTGCTTTCTATGTACAGTATGTCACACTCATAGCAACACACGATCATGAGTCACTAAGCATCAAGGAATGTTTTCACTGTCTACAAATCCGGGTCTAAGGTGAAGAACCACTCCACTGGTTTAGGGTGTACGAGAGGTATAGATTGAAAGTACCTCATATTTGTCCTCAGCCTTGGAAAGTTGTGATTCATTTCTTTGATGGTTCTCTTAGCTAGACACATACAGCTCTTATTTTTTATCCTCTTCACTGTAATTTGTTTTTGTTTCAAGTTATATCATGGAGGCTTCATGCTTCACTTCTTTCAGGTTTTTCCAGGCTTCATATTCATATCCTCCCCAAGTTGTTATCAGTTGTTTCCCCTCCCTTAGATGCCCCTGTTTCCACCACCTATATTCTGGTTCAGTTTTCTGGGGATCCTCACGCTGGGGAACTATTTGTAGAGCCTCTGAGAAATCATGTTACCTATCTACTGAGGAAACATTTCATAATAAGGTGATGTACCCAGAGTACTGCCGAGGTGTGCTACTGAGATCGACACTTCAGAAGGAGGAAATCTTGAAGAACTGACAACCTAACCTGAGAGGTCAAGAGCATCACCCACATCAGCCCGACTAATCATGGCGGTTGTTTCACAGAGCACCACAGAATGTCACACTTATATGTCTACAGAGTTCATTCTTTAAAAAAATAGGGAAATTAATGGATTAAGGAGACTCTTTTCTGTAAGTTCACAGCTCTCTATAGAGGAATACAGTTCATGCTACATGAGAAAGTTGTCTTCTCTAAACTTTTAAACCGGCATCCAAAAGTGTACAGCGTAAAGTGTTTGTGCCACCACAACTGATATGTAAACTTTGCGACACGTTAAGATGCTGTGTCCTTTATTCAGAGGACGTGGACATTCTCTGAAGGGGTGCGCTGGGGCACTAATGATGGGCTTCTAGAGGGGGTGAAGGAAGTGGAGGCTGTCCTAGGCGTGGAGGAGTCTCCTAAGGGTATGCTGGAGTAGCGAGAGGTACGCCAGGAAGTCCCGCTGCAGGAGTGGCCGTGGTGACCGTGGATGTCATGCGGGTGTAATGATCGACTTGACTGGTGTGATCCGTTCCAAGAAGACAGTCGAATAGTCTGAGTCATCTTGCCGTTGGTCAAGGTTCGAGATTCTCCGTAAATACTGTTGTTGCCGTAGGCTGCCGAGTCTAGGGATGCGTCCCTTCCCCTGGCACAAAACAGGACACCCGAACAAAACATCCTCAAAAACAACTTCCTGAACTTCTGTCCGAAGATACAGTAGATGATGAAGTTAACGGACGAGTTAATGGTGACGAGGAGGTTACTGGACATCGTCAGTTCAGCAATGGTGATGTCCAGAAGCTCCAAGACGTTTATGATGAAGGCAAGAACATTGCAAACGAAGAACACCGTGACGACGACCAGCAACATCACTGCCAGACCAATCTCCTTCCGCTGTAGTCGACTCAGCTGCTGGCGCTCGTGATTGGCTGCCCGGACCTGAAATTACAAGATGTATTTTAATACGTCCATAAAGTATCATTATAAACAGGTAATCAAAATGGGTAGAAATCAACAGTCAGATTAAGAATTTTCCTGTCGAATTAAATCTATCATAAATACAGCAGTGACCTCAGGTAGATAAATATTATATGAACTGTTTCCTTATAGGTTTTAGTACTCCTGAGGCATACTGTTATTCACCAATCACACCACAACGAACTAATTTTATATTTAGAATGAAATATATAAAGTAGGCCTACCGTAATAGATAAAGAAATGCTCACAACCATGCCTACCAACCCTACTGAGGAAACTCTTTTTACTGAGTGTGCGAACTACATGGGTATAATCCCTCTTGCCTGAGCAGAAGGAACACAATATCTACAATCATCAAATGTAGGAGAGAGAGAGAGAGAGAGAGAGAGAGAGAGAGAGAGAGAGAGAGAGAGAGAGAGAGAGAGAGAGAGAGAGAGAGTCATTTTAACACAATTGCATGATGAATCTTGGTCGTCAACACCTCACGCAGTATAAGGTGTGACAGTGAGGCAGCCTTGGGAGGAGGACACATGAACCCACCTCTTTATAGATGAAGAAGTTGAAGATCATGAGGCTAAGGAAGGGGACCAGGTACATGACTATCAGGTAAACCCACATGATGTAGATCTCTATGTAGTAAGGGTTCAGACGCAGCGCTGACGGTACCACGATCACAAAGGTCTCGCCGTCTACATTACACTCCTGTTGGTGGCGCAAGAGACACGTTTAGTAAGGTGGAGGTGATTGAGGTAGATTTATGAGGGCGTCCATTTAAAAGAAAGTCAATCATATGCACACACACTCAACCAGACGTGAATACACAGAAACACATAAACACTTACGAATAGTTTTATACTTATTTTTTACACTAATAAGTTTAAATGTCCTGAAATACTCCAATACAAGGGTTAAACTTTTACAGTGAGTGCCGAAGTCTATGAGGAAGAATGTAAAGAGAGGTTGCCTCACCTTATTAGACACTTCCCAGAACCTCGGTATGTTGTACAGGATGGAGAACAGAGCTACGCTGATCACGTACACCTTTGCCCGTCCATATGTACAGAGATACCTTGCACGTAGCGGCCGACACACTGCTATGTAACGCTCTACTGTCACCGTCACTGTCAAATATACCGATCCCGTCTGTGCCACTAGCGCCAGAGGGAAGACGAAGGGCGTGACTCTCTGGTAGACGCCCTCAGAGTACCATAACATTGTGTGTGTGTACTCGCAGATCTCCGGCAGACCGAACATAAGCACGGATGTAGTGGTGACGATCATGTCGAAGGAGGTGAGGCCGATTAGACAGCAGTTGATAGATGATCGCATCTTGGGCCTAAAGTGAGAAGACTATAGTGACAAACCACAGGCACAAGGTCACGTGATGTTGATATATGAAAAACAACCGAACCTAACCTCAAAGAATTGGCTGCAAGGATTTCTATATCATCCCCAAAACACATTAAATTATCACCTGTCTAAGGAATTACGGTGAAAAAGAAAATCTCCGCTAATAACTTCAAAGCTGAATATGTAAATACCAATAACTGATACATAATTTACATACGTGGACACAACACAAATAGGAAACTTTAGACACAGTACCTAGACAATATTGTAATAGATATGAGATTGCCTGCCACCCCCAGCAAGCCAACAGTGGTTAACAAGAAACCATACACGATGAACCGCAAGAGCCTGGGTGATGGCGCGGTGGCATTGTAAGTCTCCAAACACATTAAATCACCCACTTCCATCAATGTCTCATTATCCATTATGGAACCCTCGGTACTGAACCCTTCCTCCATGGTCTCCAAGAGGGTAGTGTTGAGAGTCATCTTGGTGGTGGCTGTAGAGTAGAGAGTCTGTCACGGGAAGGAAATAAGTAATAGAGATAACAGGTTTTACAGTTTTTTCTCCATCCAACCTAATGCTCTCAATATTCTTCAAAACTAAATCAATAACATCAATATCTTCCTCAAAACTACATCAAAACAACATCAATAACGTTTACTCTCTGGGGCCAGGCACTCTGTAACCTAAAGGAATTTATCGCCATTGTGTGAACATAAAGTGAGCACAGATGGCCAAGCTGCTCATAGTGTACTAGTGCCGTGTGTCAGAAGGGGCCTCGCAACACGCTAAGCAATATGTCACTGAGCTGTACTAGTGTGTGTGTGTGGATAACAAGGATGAAAGTGGTGGTGCAAATGGTGTCAGGTGGTGAGAGGTGTTGGTGTAGGTGAAGTGAGATGGGAGAGAGGACTGGTGTTTGTGGTGGTGTAGGTGAAGGAGAGAGAAGAACTGGTGTAGGTGAGGTGAGTTAAGAGAGAAGGACTGGTGGAGGTGAGGTGAGGCAAGGGAGAAGGACTGGTGGAGGTGAGGTGAGGGACAGAGAAGGACTAATGTAGGTGAGGTGACGTGACATGAGGTGAAGTGAGGTGATAGTATGGAATAGAATATACTTATAAACTTGTGTGAGACAGGTAGATAAATAAAAACTAACAGATTGATAGACAGGTAAATGGATTGACATATGGATAGAAGATAGATAGACCGATTGATAAACAGATAGACAGAGAGAAAACAAAATAAATACATGAAGAGACAGAATATTACCTGATGATAATACTCGCATGTAAGAAACATTTCCTTCACTCTGTCACATATCAAACCTGAAACTTTATCTAACATTTGAACTTTTAAACCATCCGAATGACATTTAACCCAGTGACCTTTGACCCTGTGACCTTTGACCTTGTGATCTCTGACCGTTGACCCTTTGACCTTGTGATGTCTTAAATGCTGTATACTGTATATACATTAAGTTAAATATGGTATTCAACTCTGACGCAAAAAAGGGAATTTAATACGTACTGTCAAAACAAAAGAGACTCCATAGGTAGACTGCCAATAGGATCTAAGACTCTCTCTGGCTCATCACTCTGGAAAATAAAAGAAGAGTCAGTCATTTAGGCATAAGTACAGTCCCTCTTCACTAGTGTGTTTACAGGGGTTCGTCATATAGCCTAGGTACAGTCCCTTCACTAGTGCGTTTACAGGAGCTCGTCATATAGCCCGGGTACAGTCCCCTTCACTGGTGCGTTTACAGGGGCTCGTCTTATAGCCTAGGTACAGTCCCCTTCACTAGTGCATTTACAGGGGCTCGTCTTATAGCCTAGGTACAGTCCCCTTCACTAGTGCATTTACATGGGCTGCCACACTGCACCAAACCTGAGGAGCCCCTATAAATGCACTAGTGAAGGGGGCTGTACAATAACAAATTCCATAAACAGCATCAGATTTTTTTTAAATTTATATAATCAATGAGGTGTTGTCAGTCATTATATTATGCAAGGAATTTTATGAGAATGATAATGAAGGTTTTATGTATACAGTGGTCCCTCGGTTAACGAGCGCCTCGGTTAACGATTTACCTTCCATAAGATTCTTAACTTCGGTTAACGAGCAATCCCTCGATTAACGAGTTTTTTATGAGCCAACTTCAACATGTTTTCGCTTGCATTTGGCGGTCCACCAGCTGTGGTATTAGTCCGCCAATACAGTAATCGGTTCTAGGGCTTACATTCCTTACTATTTTAGTAAATATCAAGAAGTTTATACTATTCAATAATTTTAAAAGTTTAATATTAACTTTTTTAGTCATTTTAACAATTATTGAACATAATTGAAGGTAAAGAAACTATATTCTGGCGTGCCATCCAGCCTGTTAACACACCAGACAGGCGTTAGTCTCTCTCTGTTTTCAGTGGAGGTAGCATCTTGCTTGAGACTCTCTTCAACTAAACGCTTTTTTTCTGTGTTTCCAAGCAAATTATTGGTCATTTTGAAAAATATTTTACATATTGAAAATATATAATGCAGTGCAGTGTTGATTTAAAGAAAATAATCTTGAAATACACCAAGAGAACTAAAATTTTATGGGTGAAATGGTGCCATGGGGTGACTTCTCTTCCACCCCAATGCCTTCTCTTCTTCCTTTTCCTCCACCCCCATTCTAATTCCCATCAGCATCATCATCATTCAGGAGCCTTCTACATACACACCTCAAAGTAAGTGTACTTTTCTACCTTTTTTGTTGAATTTAGGCAATTTTCGGTGAGCTGGAACCAATTACCCAAAATCCCATTGAAACAATGGTTTCGGCTAACGAGTTTTTCGGTTAACGAGCAACCTGCTGGAACGGATTGTGCTCGTTAACCGAGGGACCACTGTAGTTAAAGATGAATGTATAAGGCACACACACTTGTATACGTACATATAGATAAAAACATACACACGGAACCAAAACACACACACACACACACTGTATCACTAGCCTAACAGATAAAAACTTTTCTCATAACCTCCATATACTCTGGGGTCCCTAGCCTCCCTACCACTGAAGAGGACCACCAAATATCCTAATATCAACCAATCCACCAACTTATGATTTATCTCAGATCCAGTCGACGTTCTCTTCCATCCACTGGTCATATAGGGTCCTGTTGTACTGCCCACCCCTCCTCCCCCTCATTTCCTTCCATCTCTCCCTCACCCTGCTGCCCCCTCCCTCCCTACTTTCCTCACCCTTCCTTACTCCCTCCCCCTTCCTTACTCCCTCCCTCCTTCACCCCACCGCAACTCCTCCCTGACGCTCTCCCGACTGGCATTTCAATTTCCTTGGATCTTTCGTTATATCTCTTAAAGTGGACTGAGTAACCATCATCCAATCGGTTCTTTGACTGTCCTTCCGCGTTTTGTATTAAAAAAATATGCAAGACAGGTTTTACATATTCACTTGTAAACTTTGGTACAACTACATAATGGAGATTTGGTTACAGTCTGTTGTTATTAATCTTGTCTACTGTTTTTAGATTCGTCTTGATAAAGGTTTGAAAAAGAATCCTCAATCGTATGTATGTACGTACTATTAACATCACAAACAGGAATTTCTTATCATTAGCTTTATTTTACCTTATTACACACTACCATCACTTAAAAAAATATTCTTGCTTCTTTTTTTTTACCAAAGGGGAATTATGTAGGGGATCTGGCAACAGTGAGAGACATGGCGGGGAAGGGGATACAGACTCAATGAATAAAACAAAAATATCTCCACTGTGAAATAAACACGCGTAGCTGGTGAAAATATGCCTTGTGAAAGATGGGAATATGATATATTTAAAAAATTGTATATGTGTTTCATGTCTTAGTCTTATCTTGGAAGACCTTGGTGTGAGAGAGATGATATGTATAAAATTTCTCTTCTGGAATGAAAAATTTTA
The DNA here is from genome assembly GCA_958450375.1 of Homarus gammarus. Classification (NCBI taxonomy): domain Eukaryota; kingdom Metazoa; phylum Arthropoda; class Malacostraca; order Decapoda; family Nephropidae; genus Homarus; species Homarus gammarus. The sequence goes on along the minus strand of CAUDMG010001635.1, from coordinate 1,064,587 downwards.
CGATCAGAATTTATCTTTTTTGGGGGTTTAGTCTTGTGTCTTTATTGATTTATATTTTTTTCCTGTTTGTTTATTGTCTGTGGGCATGTGTGTTCTTTGTCTGTCTGTCTGTTGTTTCTTTACCAATATGCACTTCAGAAACAACTAATATTCACCATTCGCTCGATCTTATTAAACTTCAATTCCAATATGCCTTCGTCTAGACCCACACCAAAGGTAAGGCTATATTATTAAAATGGCTAGAACAACTTATTATACATTAACACAGGATTTTAAGTGGTTTAAGGATATACTTCTACAATAGCTGATTCGGGGGGTTAGCTTAATTTAGTTATGTGATTCTAGGGTTAGTTTCGTAAGTTGCTATGTGATTCTCGGGTTAGTTTCGTAAGATATGTGATTCAAGTGATTTAGACACTGGTTTAATTAAGGCTAACTCTACTTAATTACCTATACTATTATATTATGATTAGCTTTACAAATCATCAATAGTTCTCGGCGCTGGGAATCATTCATTGTATTGATTATAAAATTGACCACGAAAACCCTGTCAAGTTGGAGCCTCAGGAAATCCGAAGCGACTTGTCAAATGCACGTAGCCAGCCTCCCACACTCTACCTAAGCTGTCGAATACATTATGGAAAGTGGGGTTTCATTTTCAGACTAATATCCTTCGCACTATTTTTGGCACCCGGTGTTATTATTGAATTAAGAGAGTGGAATTTTTTTACGTCTTTTGTTTCCTTGTTGGTTGTAGTGCTCTCAATTATTATTTACAAGTTTCAAGATATTTCCAAAAAGTAGATAGTTTTTCTATACAGATAACTAAAGAGGAAGTTAAGAAATGAAAGAAAAAAGGCTTAGTTTACGCATTCAGACGCTGGGTAAGGTACTGTATGTATGTATGTATGTGTGTGTGTATGTATGTATGTACAATTCCTACAATGTGGAGTGACATAATATGACCTAAGCTGTTGCGTCGCCAGGGATCAATTAATCAATTAATCAATCGATCAACAATGTAGAATCGTTTTAACAAATTTCCTTTCAAGGTTTAACACATGATGTGGTGTGTATGTGATGTGAAGTGATGTGATGTGATGTGATGTGAGAAACACGTACATTACAGGTAGGTAACATTCAGGTGCTGGAGGGGGGAGGGTGTGAGGAGAGGGGAGAGTGGGGGCAGGGGTTAAGGAGAGGGGAAGGGGGTGTGGAGAGGGTGAGAGTGAAGGAGGGGAGAGGTTGGGGGTGGTGTGTGTGATACATACTCTTTATTTCCGGCTTGGAGAGAGTAATCATTTTTTTCTCGACTGCTACAAGATTTATATACGGGTTACGCAAGACTTATCTCACGGGTTATGGAAGGCATTGTCTCTATTTACATTAAGTTGAACACGCGATATTCCCCCAGACAAAATTTATTCACCTGGTCAATTCCCCTCACAGGTAGAGAAATTTACCTTAATGCAACAGTGATAAGTGAAAACAATGATTTATTTACCAAATTTACCGTAAATAAACAAAAACAGTATTCAAAGAGTTCCGTTTTTGTTAATAGTTACAATATTTCACACTGATGGAAGTTTAAAGGTTGATGGTGTGGTCATTAAGGTGAGCTCTACGATACAGGTGGACGGAATTACAGGTTAGATAATTACCCCAGGATAGGTGTTTCGACATAAGGCTTGGGATTGGACCAAGGACTCTTAGAGCAGAATCCAAGTACTGTATAACTATTCGGCCACTGCGTCCCTATTCTACGTCACTGGCTAGGCTATACACGTCATTGTCTAGGCTATACACGTCATTGTCTAGGCTACACACGTCATTGCCCTCTCGTTCACCGTAAATCAACCATTAGTCACCTGCCGGATATATAGCCACCAACTTCACAAGATCGATAGAATAAACAAAATAGAAAATTAATGAAGCTTGTGCGAGTCTTATGGTTAGGTTAGGTTAGGTTAGTTTAGTTTAGAAGAGGTGAAGGAACTGCTTATACAGTAGGAGTCTTGAGTAATTTATATACGGTATAGAGTAATTATTTATGGTAGAGTAATTATATACGGTAGAGTAATTATATACGGTAGAGTAATTACAGTATATACGGTATAGAGTCATACAGTTTATAGATATTCGGTAAATTAAAAGTTAGATAATGTGGTATAGACTCTAGCTTATATTAGAACAAAAAAAAATATGAAGTGTATGATGCGTAAGGAAGTATAAGTACAAAAATACACTTATTGACTGATAAAAATACGCATATATGAACTCACAATTAGTTATACAAATCACCAAACATACATAAGACACACATTAACATACATACATACATACATACATACATACATACATACATACACTGAACTAACCCATCACACAACTATTATATTCCATGATCCTCACAGAAACAAAGAAGTCAGTAGATTCCCCAACATATGAAGGCGAGGTATGTGGTCGTGTCCTCATAACATATCGGCCACATTATTGACCCCCTGGCCCTCAACATGACCTCTCACACCTGATCACATTTTCTTATTAATTCACAAGAGGATAATCGGGGACCTCTCTCTCTCTCTCTCTCTCTCTCTCTCTCTCTCTCTCTCTGATACACATTACTAAAGCGCCTTGACCTCATGTCCAGAATCTACAAGATAAACTAGGAGAGGGGGAAGTGGGAGAGGGAAGGAGTGGGGAGCGATGGAGTGGGAGAGGGGAGGAACTGAGTGGGCTGTGGTGGAATGGAGAGGGGTGGAGGAGGAGGAGAGAAAGGCGATGAAAAGGAAAAAAGAAAATAGAAATAGCTTGAGAGAGGGAAAGGCTGGCAGACGCGTCGCAGGAAATGGATATCGAAAGGAAATAGAGAATTGAAGAAGAGAAGAGGGACAGGGGCTTAGAGAGAGAGAGAGAGAGAGAGAGAGAGAGAGAGAGAGAGAGAGAGAGAGAGAATACTTTATCAGACAAGGTAACCAAACGATAAATTTTTTCATTATCTACTTTGTGTAATAAATAAAATACGAAATTAATTGAAAAAAAAAAAGATTATCAGAAATGGAAATAAAGTTTGAAGTTATAATGATTTTTCTGGTCAATAATACTTTGTATATATTTTGGTTAATGTTGTTGTTAGAGTAATATATATTTTTTTTTTTAGTTGTTTATTGAAGGATTGAACGCGTTATATAGTTAATTAAATTTTGTTTACAATTAACGTCATTTATATCTGATGGAACAGGTGATTAATTATATTAGACAGGTAAGAGAAGAGACGTATGGGGAAAATTAATTACAGTATGTTATATTATTTTTAATATGATATTTCATAGAGATTTTGCTACATGGATGTCTGTCTCTCTCTCTCTCTCTCTCACACACACACACACACACACACACACACACACACAAGAATAAACCCATGTCCTTCTCAAATTAAATTAAACAAATCCTTAAAACAAAATAAACTGAATTCCTTTGAAACCTGACTTAACTAAACATTACAGAAATTCGTACTAACAGGTTTAAATTCGTGACGGGAAACAGACCATTGGTGTATAATTGATAACAGGTGTAACAGATGAACAAAAGGTATTATATAGAAGTGTTTTTGAGAGCTTAAAATAACACCGACCTGTAAATAGCGTTAAGGTATAGTGATAAAAAGGCCGATAGAGTATATGACACCAGAGAGACGATACACGTTGGGAACTTGTTGACTCATATAGGTTCATAAGGGTCAGTGACGTCGCCAAGAGGATATTATCTCGTTACGACACAATGTCTGACATGAAGAAATCCTCGACTCATTTCTCTAGGGGACTCAAGGGAGGTAATTGATGACGGCAGGGGAAAAAGAGCGTAGTGGTGGGGAAAAATGTTGTGGTGGTAGGGAAAAATGTTGTGGTGGTGGAAAAATGTTGTGGTAGAAAAATGCTTAGTGTGTGTGTGTGTGTGTTCAGCTTGAATCATTAAGCAATCCACAAACGACCTTAAAACGTCTCGGATTAAATGTGTGTTTTAACAGCCGTATTACCCCGAGTTTCCTCCAAGAGCCGGATGTAATGCCCAGAGTTTTCCCCCAAGAGCCGGATATAACTCTGTGTAGATATCTGGGTTTCCGGGTCAGTGACAATGGCTGAAAAACTCTCCTCAAATGTGACTTTATTCCTTGTGCCTCATTGGTTGCCTTGTATCACGTAGGTCCTTCCCCATCCCCCACCCATTGGCTGCCTTGTATCACGTAGGTCCTCCCCCTCCTTCCCCCATTGGTTGCCTTGTGTCATGTAGGTTCACCCCTTCCTCCCCCTTGGCTGCCTTGTGTCACGTAGGTCCTTCCTCCATTGGCTGCCTTGTGTCACGTAGGTCGTTCCCCCATTGGCTGCCTTGTGTCACGTAGAACCTAACCCCCCATCCACTCTTCCTCCCATTGGTTGATTTCTCTCTGTCTCAATACTTTTTTTTCCCACTTCTACAATTCTCCTCCTTTCTTTCCCTTACATTTTTCTTCACCCGCTCTATATTTTTTCTTACACTCTCTCTTCCTTCTTACTATCATTCTCTTCCTCTCTCTCTCTCTTCTCCCGTTTATTATTTGTCTGTCTCTAGTTTTGTTTGTCACTCCATACTTCTACTCTTACCTCACCTGCTACACACCTCGTTAACAGGTACACAACTCACCTGGTGGGTTAAGGTGGCGGTACAGTGGGTCAGGTTACCTCACGGCCTATCACGCTCCGGCCTGGCCTCACGTCCCTCCCCAGCTTCTGAAATAAACATTAAAAATCCACGTTAATGAGGGTCAGTGTAAATAAACATACAAACATAAAACAAAACAACAATAATATTAGTCTCTGGAAATTAGTTTGATGACGGGAGTAAGTTTATGTTTAGTTCATATTAGAAGCATTAGAAGAGTAGCAATGTTTATTTAAAAAATATTCATGGGTAACTTAGGGCCTTAATCCCCCCCCCCCCCTCACAATTCTATCCCCCCACCATAATCCCCCTTCCCCCCCCCCTCACCACAACCCCTCATCCCTCTAGTGGTAAGATTAGTTCAATTCCAAGTTATCACGTGTTGACAGTGACTTGTAACAGTGGTTTTCCCCCGCCTCACTCAGTCTATCCCTGACTTTCTCCCCTAACATTATACAGTAATGTAACAAAAGTATATTTAATCGTTATTTCCAGTTTCATATGTGTTTATATCTCGCAACTACAGAAACAAGACCAATACATGTTTGTACACTTTATTAGGTCACTTAACCACCGTACAGATGCCTCTTTTGACCTTTGACCTTTGTTGAGATAATTAATGTTATTCGCGAAGGTGTGGCTACTTTTGTGGTCATCCAAAACTTCAGTAAAAATGAATCCGTTTATTTTCACAACCTATGCATAAGGTAGTGTTGAAAAGGGAGTCAATAACTGAATTGGTAAGACAAGGTAACACAAGGTAAAAGTCTCCTGAAAGTTATGGAAATTGCACCGTGGAATATAATTGCAAGTCGCGCCGAGGGAAAGTTTTGCACGAGCGAACACTTTCAAGGAGGAGCAGCGAGGGAGAGGAATTAGTTTGCCCGTGAAGTGTTTCCTAAGAGATAAGGTCCACTTCAGGGTCATGCAATGCGGGAACCATGAGATAAGGTCCACTTCAGGGTCATGCAACGCGGGAACCATGAGATAAGGTCTGCTTCAGGGTCATGCAATGCGGGAACCATGAGATAAGGGACTTTGAAGGTCTTGGTCAATATAATTAAGAAGTATAGCAGTAGGTTAGGTTAGGTTGTAATGATACAACACTGACAATTTGTATGGCAACAAATAACGATACAAAACCAGCTGGCAACTGCTATTACTCACCACGAACATCAACAAGACACGTCACTTCACACACCAGTTCAACAACATACACACACAGAGCATCATGAAGACTCCTACACAGCCTGGCACAGCACTTGAGTCTATTGTTGTTTATTAACCGCGTCAACACCCCATAAACTGCACCTCAAAGACCCTCCCTGTTACAAGAGGTTACAAAAAGTTGGGGCGGAAGAAGTTACATAATGTTACTCGAGGGAAAAAAAGATCTGGAGGAATGTGATGTTGAAAGTAACAGAAATGTGTCAAAAAAATGTTGGATGTGGATGCTCTTGAGGGTATATGTGATGTTGGTTAAGGTGTGGTTAATAAAAGGCGTTAATGTTGTAAAGGAGGTAGGCGTGGTGACAAGGGGAAGGAGGGAGAGGAGAAGGAGGAAGGGATGAGAGGAAGGAAGAGGGGGTAGCTGAAGGAGGAAGAGCAGGTGGGAGGAGGAGGAGAAGGAGGGGTGGGGGCGACAGAAGGTGAAGACTGATGACTTACAGTAGTTTAAGCCCCGAGACCTAACGTACTGACTAGACTGGTTATGTAAGTGACGAAGCAGGAGAGTGAGTGGTTGCAGAAGACACTCGGTAACAGTAGACACAGACGCCCCAGTATTATAGGGAACACGGCAGCAACTGGAGGTGAAGAGAGAGAGAGAGAGAGAGAGAGAGAGAGAGAGAGAGAGAGAGAGAGAGAGAGAGAGAGAGAGAGAGAGAGAGAGACTCCAACTAAGTACATTACCTACAGAAATTATATCACACCTCAGCCTCTGTAGATACACCTGCTACATTATTATCCCCGCAGTAGTGTGTGTTAGCGCTGTTTATCCCCACTAACACACACACAAAAACCCATCCTCTACCCGGTAAGAGGAGAGAAGAGATGAAATTAATATTATAGTACCATGATATTGTCTTAACCTCTCGTGTAAAAGAAATATTTTATGCCAGACTCAAACACAAGGAAAAAAAAAACACATTGAAGAAGTGCTTAAGTATCCTTCCATCATTACTCAAAGGTTATATAGACAAATATTAGTAGAGACTAAATGAGAGCCATAGATTGAGCCAGTAAGAGCCACTTGGTAAACTATGAGCCTCTCTCTCTCTCTCTCTCTCTCTCTCTCTCTCTCTCTCTCTCGTTATAGGGCAAATAACTGAGACTGAGGTACTACCGCCTGGGAAGATATTGGAAGCATAATGTGTTGTCTATGGTAGACCCTGCTGCCATATGTGACCAAGTCCCAGGTTGCTCAACTGACTTTCTGCCTCATTTACACACAATTGAAGGGTCTCAATTGTTTCTCTAACTATTGACAACACGACATACATATATTGTTTCTCACTTTTGAATTTTTTTTCATTTTTGTATTTCTTTATTATTATTATTATTATTATTATTATTATTACTCTTATTATTATTATTATTACATTTTCGGCCCCCAGGACCCGATGTGCACGGGTGAGCTAATCCCAGTAACAAAAAAAAAAAAAAAAATAGCGAGACAGTGTCGGTGTCTAAGTCATACTGAGACTTTACTATACTCAACAAAATTTCTCCCGTTCCAAGTATAGATGAAACTAAGTTGAAATTTATATTTATTTATTTATTTTTTGAGCATTAAGACTCTGGACCATAATTACACCTTCAAGTAATGTTTAGTTAAATGATCAACTAACGTAACCTAACGTGTATATATACGTGTAGTGTTATTAATGTATGTAAAAATCAAAATCAGTGTTATACATACCACAGTATACATAAAGACAATAAAACATGTTGTATGTGAATAACAAAATACAGTAATGTGTAAAATACAGTAATGTGTAAGTGTATGGCAGCGTGTAAGGCAGTAGACGCTAGGCAAGTGGTTACCATGGAGATGCTGGCTAGAGTCCCTTAATTCACACACACACACACACACACACACACACACACTACTGTACTCTCCTCCCTCCACAAATCCTTTCCATTTCCATCTACAATAACAATTAATCAAATTATTAAAACAAATGATATAATAACTTTTTTTAAATAATAGTGATAACATTTCCTTTCAACCCGCTATCATCGCTACATGGTAATCAGGTGACCTTGTTTCATATCATAGAAACACCTGTGCTGTAACAAGGGGGGAGGGGGGGGGCTAGGGTTCACTGGACAGTAAACAATGAGAGTATTCATTATTGGTTGGTGAGGCAGGTAAGATCACCAGGTATTAAGGAAGATTCGAATATTTTTTTAATTATTTTGGGGTTTGATTACATTATGAGACTAGATTATAGAAAGCTTCATTATTAAATTATTAAGATTTGTTATTTCTATGTATACTTCTCTTACTGTTATGTCTACTACTCTTATCATACGTTTAATTGTATATTCTAATCTGTTTACTTCTGAGGATGACGTGTACTGTATATATAGCCAATTGTATCATTAAACTGTCACCCTTCACGAGAAATTCTAAAAACATAAGAGAGACAGTCCACAGACAGTCACCTTCCCCACCAGTCTTTATTGGCGTGTAGTGGCGACAAAAAAAAAAACGAAAAACTCGGCCACATCTTCCTGACAGCTGCTGACACTCTGAGAAACGACTACAATCCTGTCTTGAAGTTCTGGTGGCCTGAATTCTCCGCGACGAATACTTTGTCTTCAGAAACTTTTACCTTTTTAAGAGGAATTATCACCTTAGTTTTGAGGGGTGAGGTAGAGGTGGTGAGGGGTGAGGTAGAGGTGGTGAGGTAGAGGTGGTGAGGGGTGAGGTAGAGGTGGTGAGGGGTGAGGTAGAGGTGGTGAGGGGTGAGGTAGAGGTGGTGAGGGGTGAGGTAGAGGTGGTGAGGGGTGAGGTAGAGGTGGTGAGGGGTGAGGTAGAGGTGGTGAGGGGTGAGGTAGAGGTGGTGAGGGGTGAGGTAGAGATGGTGAGGGGTGAGGTAGTGGTGGTGAGGGGTGAGGTAGTGATGGTGAGGTGTGAGGTAGAGATGGTGAGGTGTGAGGTATAGAAGGGTGAGGTAGAGGTGGTTGGCCCCGTGATAGACGATCGTTGACAGTGTAAACAAACTACACGTCTGAGAGCCAGGACAAACAAGGCGAGAGATCAGAGATTTGATGCACAGAGCCGTTCTTGACGTCACAGAGCCGTTCTTGACGTCACAGAGCCGTTCTTGACGTCCCGTTAATGGTAACTCAAGTCAGATTCCTGTATTCAGTGAAACCTCTATTCCACGGACTACATGGAGAGAAAATGCCGTTATATCAAAGGTCTGTTAGATGTAAAACCTCCATCTAACGAACTGTATAGGAATGAAAGTCCGTTATATCGAGAGTCCTTTAGATGTGATACCCCTATTTAACAGATTATAGAGGTAGAAGTGTTATAAAGAGGTTTCACTGTACATATAAGCGCCAAGTCTATCATATGTGAGACACTCAAAACTGATGATGGTGGAAGCTCATTTGACACCTTAATGGAAATACAAGTGGTTGCCTAGAGAGAGAGAGAGAGAGAGAGAGAGAGAGAGAGAGAGAGAGAGAGAGAGAGAGAGAGAGAGAGAGAGAGAGAGAGAGAGAGAGAGCATCCCAAGATCAGGCAACTGGTGGCAATAAAATGCTAAATTCGTCACTGGAACTTTGATATGAGAAAGTGTCTGTGTGTATCGTGTGGGTACGTAACCTACAGTAGCAATTGCAGAAGGTGTTGTGGCCGTCGCTGGAGGAACTACACTGTGCAGGTTGGTGTTGATGTCGCGGGGGATTGTGAGGTTAATTATATTCCAAAACTATCATTAGATATACAGGTAACAGGTATAATTGACAGGTAGACTAATGATAATATTTTAATTGGTGTAAATGGCTCTTTTAAATTATGTATTATTGAAATATATTTGTAAACTATTAAAGCGTAATTAATTTGTTTGGTTAGGTTAGGTGGAGGATAAAATACGATATTCGTAGACGTGATGAGTTGTAGAGACGTTAGTTGAGGAAGAAAGTGGTAGAAGGATAGTGAAAGAATGTTCCTACACATGGTGAGGGAGGTAGAATGAGAGTAATGGAGAGAGAATGTTTATATTGCTGGTGGAGAGAGAAATAATGTTGAATGATGTTATAGAATGCTAAGAGAGATAGGGGGAGGGGAGGGGAGAGCAAAGGAAGTCACACTCAAAGGGTCCTCCTCAAGTGTTAACGAGAGACAGAGGAGATGATTTTAGCCATCAGACATGTGACAGATACTTGAGCCAATGACATATACAATGCTGTTGTTGTGTTATTGATTGTGGTTATAGTGTAATTTAATGTTGTGATTGTGGTTATTGTAGGTACCATGGGAATATGGTGATTGAAAGGCCTTCTCTGATTTGTATGAAGGATTATGAAATTATATGAGTTGAACTGGATTCCTTTGAGGTGGGAGGGTAGGAGTGTAGGATTCTTTTGACTGAGCATATAAGATAGGATTGGTGGAGAGAGAGAGAGAGAGAGAGAGAGAGAGAGAGAGAGAGAGAGAGTCAACAGAAGGGATTATTTTAACCACATAGGGGATTACCGGAGTGAGGGATTAAGGTGGATTTTTCAACTTCAAGGTAAAGGATTAGTGGGAGGATTAGTGGAAGGTTTAGGGGAGGGATTACTGTAAGGATTAGGGGAAGGATTAGTAGAATGCTTGTGGGAAGGATTAGGGGAAGGTTTAGGGGAAGGATTAGAGGGAGGATTAGTGGAAGGATTATTGTATTCTGACTGTGGCGTAAAGTAACTCGCGTTCTCAAAGTTGGAGCTAAGTCTATGAACTGTGTCGGCAGGAGCTTTGTTGAGGTTCATTCTTTACAACGCTCTCTCTATCTCTCCTTCCTTCTCTCTCTCTCTATCTCTCCTTCCTTCTCTCTCTATCTCTCCTTCCTTCTCTCTCTATCTCTCCTTCCTTCTCTCTCTATCTCTCCTTCCTTCTCTCTCTATCTCTCCTTCCTTCTCTCTCTATCTCTCCTTCTCTCTCTCTCTCTCTATCTCTCCTTCTCTCTCTCTCTCTATCTCTCCTTCCTTCTCTCTCTATCTCTCTTTCCTTCTTTCTATCTCTCCTTCCTTCTCTCTCCATCTCTCCTTCCTTCTCTCTCCATCTCTCCTTCCCTCTCTCTCCATTCCTCCTTTGAGAACGCGAGTTACTTTACGCCAGTCAGAATACACTAATCCTTCCACTAATCCTTCCACTAATCCTCTCCCTAATCCTTCCACTAAACCTTCCACTAATCATTCCCTAATCCTTCCACTAATCCTCTCCCTAATCCTTCCACTAATCATTCCCTAATCATTCCACTAATCCTCTCCCTAATCTTTCCTCTAATCCTTCCACTAATCCTTTCACTAATCTTTCCTCTAATCCTTCCACTAATCTTTCCTCTAATCCTTTCACTAATCCTTCCACTAATCTTTCCTCTAATCCTTCCACTAATTCTTCCCCTAATCCTTCCCCTAATCCTTCCTCTAAACCTTCCACTAATCCTTCCCCTAATCCTTCCCCTAATCCTTCCTCTAAACCTTCCACTAATCCTTTCTCTAATCCTTCCCCTAATCCTTCCACTAATCATTCCCTAATCCTTCCCCTAATCCTTCCACTAATCATTCCCTAATCCTTCCCCTAATTCTTCCACCAATCCTAACCCCTAAACCTTCCACTAAACCTCCCCTTAACCCTTCCACTAATCCTCCCCTTAACCCTTCTTCTAATCCTTCCTCTAATCCTTTACCTTGATGTTGAAAAATCCACCTCAATCCCTCGCTCCGGTAATCCCTTCTGTTGACTCTCTGTTCACTCCACCGTCTTACCAATGGGGATTTTTCTCTACACTGTTGTTCCCTTGTTGTTCTGTTTACAAAGCAACTCTTATTCAACTCCTGTCTACTCCCCCCCCTCTCTCCCTCTCCACCCCCTCTCTCCCCCCTCCCCCCCTTCTCTCTCTCCCTCCTATAGAGAGATAATGGAAAGCGGTAGTGTGGAAATACAGTATTACCGAGAAAAATAGTTTTATCTCCTTATTCAGTTGAGCGAGCAGACCGGTGTGTGTGCGTGTGTGTGTGTGTGTGTAATGGTCAGCAGGGTGAAACTATGGGCAAGTTTCTTTACTCCATTTGCCTCTGTCTACCCAGCAGTAATTCAGAACCGGTCTTCTCGGACTATTTATTGACACTGGGTCATGCAGCTCGTTAACTCAGGGTGTGGTGGTTGTGTTGGCGACAGCTTCTACACCTTAAACACTGGGTCATGCAGCTCGTTAACTCAAGGTGTGGTGGTTGTGTTGGCGACAGCTTCTACACCTTAAACACTGGGTCATGCAGCTCGTTAACTCAGGGTGTGGTGGTTGTGTTGGCGACAGCTTCTACACTTTAAACACTGGGTCATGCAGCTCGTTAACTCAGGGTGTGGTGGTTGTGTTGGCGACAGCTTCTACACCTTAAACAAATTCACGCCTCGGTGGCCCTTGTTACACGAGGGGCAACTATTATTATTTGCTTATTATTTCCTGGACCCGTGACTCCTACACCTGTCCTACCACACAACTGTTGTATTATTCACCTGTTCTACCACACACCTGTTGTATTATCCACCTGTCCTACCACACAACTGTTGTATTATTCACCTGTCCTACCACACACCTGTTGCATTATCCACCTGTCCTACCACACACCTGTTGCATTATCCACCTGTTATACCACACACCCGTTGCTATACACTTGTTATACCACACACCTGTTGTATTAGCCACCTGTCCTACCACACACCTGTTGCATTATCCACCTGTTATACCACACACCTGTTGTATTATCCACCTGCCCTACCACACACCTGTTGCATTGTCCACCTGTCCTACCACACACCTGTTGCATTATCCACCTGTCCTACCACACACCTGTTGCATTATCCACCTGTTGTACCACACACCTGTTGCATTATCCACCTGTTGTACCACACACCTGTTGCATTATCCACCTGTTGTACCACACACCTGTTGCATTATCCACCTGTTGTACCACACACCTGTTGCATTATCCACCTCTATCCTGTCCAATTAGCCATCCGTTAAATCATCAGTCATCTTCAGGTATTATGTCTAACAGTCCCTTAATATAATGGACTTTCCTCTCCATACAGTCCGCTATATAGAATGTTCCACTGTGGTAAGGTCAGTTCGTTATCTCTTACGTCAACAAACTTTCAACAGCAAAGAACTTTCACCCAAAACTTTGTATCTTGAGAGAACTTTCAACAATCGTTTCTTGAATGGTCCACCTAACCTAACCTAACCTAACCTAACCTAACCTAACCTAACCAAACCAAACCTAACCTAACCTAACCTAATTCTACCCCGATGTTAACATACACCAGAAACAGGATTCTTATTATGGTAACTAGACAGAAAGAAGAGTAGAAACTTTCCTGTCTAAAACCTTTTACTGTCATCGGTTGAAACTTTGTACATATATCTACCGGCCTGGGCGTCTCAGTATTTTTTCAGGTCTTTGGTTAGGTTAGGTTCCAGTAGAGTTTTCAGGACTTTAGTTAGGTTAGGTTCCAGTATAGTTTTCAGGACTTTAGTTAGGTTAGGTTAGGTTAGGTTAGGTTAGTAGGTTAGGTTCCAGTATAGTTTTCAGGACTTTGCATCGGAATAAATTTTGACACAGATTTGTATAACTGTATATATATCTACGCCAAGATATAGTTTATATAAATAGATAACGCCACGAGTCTAATATTCTTGTGAGATAAAATTAATGATTATTATTTTTCTTCTATAAATTTAATATTACTTCAGAAGAGCGTCCCCCCCCCCCTCTCCAGTTCTGTTGTGTGCCAGCTAATTACAGTACGTGGCTACTAATCTTGTTATGCGTTATTCAATATATTATACATTTGTTGCCAGATGATTAGAGTTCAGCAAATGTTCTCTTGGTCTGTTCTTCATTTTTATATCACTATTATAACCAGTTTTTTGGAATGGTTGTGTGCTTCTAAGTTGTAATAACCTGAGGTAAACATAAGATAACACAGACACCTAACTTAAGGGTGAGGTGAAGATAACAAGATAACACAGATACTCAGGTGATTCTGTTCTCATTATACTTCAATATTTTGCTTTTAGTTTCATCATCAACAAAACAGTGGAGAAATAACGTTTATTCTTGTCACCTAACCTAACTTCACCTAACCTAACCTAACCTAACCTAACCTAACCTAACATCACCTAACCTAACCTAACCTCACCTAACCTAACCTAACCTAACCTCACTTCACCTAACCTAACCTAACCTAACCTCCCGTGTTACATCTGGACTTGTGGTATGGCAGTCGGCCCAGTAGTTGTATATGTCTTAAGGGTAACTAAAGTAATAATGGCAGTCTCTCTCTCTCTCTCTCTCTCTCTCTCTCTCTCTCTCTTCATGGAAAATTTGTCTGTCTATAATTTATTTTCGTCATGAATTTCAAATTTATCTCTCGCTAACACAGAGGACGCACGGCAAACGTCACATAAGCTTCGCCATTTAAAATACAAGTGCACTCATAACTCAGGGAAGAGAATCGCTTTTAACAATCACAAACAGCTGGCACTCTGAACCTGTGTCTCTTGATGGCATCCTGTCAGATCTATCCTGTCAGATCTATCCTGTCAGATCTATCCTGTTAGATCTATCCTGTCAGCTCTATCCTGTCAGTTCTATCCTGTCAGATCTATCCTGTGAGATCTATCCTGTCAGATCTATCCTGTGAGATCTATCCTGTGAGATCTATCCTGTCAGATCTATCCTGTCAGATCTATCCTGTCAGCTCTGGGAACGAGCCTTTAATTATTATTATCATCTTGTATCTTAAAGTCAGACCCGAAGCCATAATCAGTGGTTCATTGTATTAAACTGTGTTAATTATCTCCAGAGTGTGTGTGTGTTGCAGAGCCGAGAGGAGGAAGGAAGGAAGGAAGGAAGGAAGGAAGGAAGGAAGGAAGGAGGAAGGAAGGAAGGAGGAAGGAAGAGTTTGGTACGAGCAGTTGGCACTATTGTAAGCCAGATGCTGGTGAGAGCCTGGCACTGAAATACAACTATGATGGTATAGATTATTCGGTAGTTGTGACGGCAGTAGGGACGGTAGTTGTGACGGTAGAGTGAGTGAGAAGGAAGAATGATATGAGAATTTGGATCACCAGAGAGAAGCAATATCTGGGAGAATTTATTTGGTTCGAAAATATTTAGAGTGGAGGACTGTGGTCGCCAACCCTCAGCAAACAGGAGGGCGATGGTACCTTGAGTGAGTGAGTGAGTGAGTGAGTGAGTGAGTGATTGATCGATTGATTTTGTTTATCATCAGATACAAACAAGATAAATTACGACATCTTGATTTCATTCGTAAGATGGTCACAATTCAATTCGTTGAAGCAAATA
Source organism: Homarus gammarus (assembly GCA_958450375.1). Lineage (NCBI taxonomy): Eukaryota > Metazoa > Arthropoda > Malacostraca > Decapoda > Nephropidae > Homarus > Homarus gammarus. The sequence goes on along the minus strand of CAUDMG010001635.1, from coordinate 1,049,299 downwards.
CACCAATAATACCACCCCCCCCCCTTCCTACCTTGGTACAGCGCCGACCATCTGGTACCACCTGACACAAACCATCCATTTCCACTTATAAGGTCAAAGGTTACTCCTGGATCCAGCTGTGTGATGGGAGACTTTGAAGGAGGTTCTCATTATCTCCTCGATGGAACACCTCTTGAGTCTGTCTCGTGTTGTTGACGTACAGTATTCTAGTAGAGTCCTCTGTCTCGGAACTCGGGTGCCTGGAGGATCTTAGCCGGGGCACCACAAGTACAACTAATATTCACGAACCTAAGACGTCGGATCGTGGAGGAGTGTACAGTATTATCACACCTGTACTCTTCTCGCCTGTCCCCTCCCCTCCCCTCGCCTCAGCCTCAGCCCCACGCCATCACTTCATCAAGAGGAGAAAAAGTTGTCCACAAAGGTTCTCGAGATGAAAGTTCTGTGTCATCTCTTGGAGCCAATTTTGTTTGTTAAAAGTTTGTGAAGGAGAGTGACCCCGATCTCCGACCCCCATGATATAATGGAGTGAGGAGTCACACACACACACACACACACACACACACACACACACACACACACACACAAACGAATAACAATAAGGAACTGAACAAGAAGAGGTAAATATTTGTCTTTTAAAGAGACTCAGCTCAGTATGGCAGCTTCCTCATCACCGACCTCGGGAACAGCACCGTCAGTAAGGAGCCTCTTGTAGGGGCGTCTGAAGGACATACTAATTAGTTTGGAAGTTCCCTAAAAGCATCGTCAATTTTTTTGCTTATAAGAGTTGAAAATTTACGTGGGTACATCCGAGGATAGTGTGTGTGTGTGTGTGTGTGTGTAAGAGGAACCACTTATGATGGGAGAGTGATGGAGGTTCGTGGGGACTGGTTTGTGTTGTGCTCACAGCCAAGGGACCAACAGTGTAGTCTTGTGTCTTATTAAACCAGAGAAGCTGACGATTTTCTGATGCAAAACACAACAACCACACCCTGAGTTAACGAATTATAGGACCCAGTGTCAAAGAATAGTCCAAGAACACCGGACAGCTCGCCAACTGCACTGGCTAACCATTATCAAGGAACACGATCCGGAAATCGATTAATATCCAGGTTCCCAATTACTTTTGGGTAGACTGGGGCAAATGGCGTAAAGAAACTTGCCCATAGTTTCACCCTGCTCGAGGATCGAACCCGGGTCCACTCGCTTGCGAGGCGAGCATGCTGACCATTACACCACAGGTCGCCATACATACAGTACATACTCAGACTTTCACAATCCACAAGAGCTTCTGCCATCAAGAACATCAAATAACAATAGCAGAGAGGCAGTGTACTAGCTGGGAGATCCTATTGGCTAGTGACGGGCGCAGTCGGTGTTTCTCAGCTCAGCCTAATTGGAAAGCTGTTTTGATACCTGGGAAGAGGTGTGTGTGTGGGAGGGAGGGGAGCTAGGCTGAGGGGCTGGTGATTAATGAGGTTCCCTGTGTGTGTGTGTGTGTGTGTGTGTGTGTGTACACCAGCTACAGGGTACGATTGACTGTATCCCTCTCAATACAGTCTACGATGATGGCTGTAATTCATGTAACCGAGTCATAATTTCCTTTAGCATAAAACCGAAAAAAATAAATTCATATTCATTTATTATAAGAATGAATAAAGTATTTTGTTTTGTGATGTGAAAAAATATAACAGTAATGAATTAATCTTATAATATATTCACGCTCGTTAAGTCTATGTTGTTATATAGTCTATTTTAAGGTGAATTAATTGTTTTCCGTTTAATCGCACCTCACGTTATTAAGCAGGAGTCATTATATAAGGGAGGTTAGTGAAAGGATAAAATAATTGTTTGTTTACAGTAATATATTATAATTCTGTTCGTATTAGTGAGTGGTATATGATGATATAATGATGATGGTGATATATAATGATGGTGATATATGATGGTGATATAATGATGGTGGTGATATATGATGATGGTGATATATGATGATATAATGATGGTGATGATAATGATGATGGTGATATATGATGATGGTGATATATGATGATGATATAATGATGGTGATATATGATGATGATATATGATGATGGTGATATAATGATGATGGTGATATATGATGATGGTGATATATGATGATGGTGATATATGATGATGATATAATGATGGTGATGATAATGATGATGGTGATATATGATGATGGTGATATATGATGATGATATAATGATGGTGATATATGATGATGGTGATATTTGATGATGGTGATATTTGATGATGGTGATATATGATGGTGGTGGTATATGATGGTGATATATGATGATGGTGATATATGATGATGATATAATGATGATGGTGATATATGATGATGGTGATATATGATGATGGTGATATATGATGATGATATAATGATGATGGTGATATATGATGATGGTGATATTTGATGATGGTGGTGGTATATGATGATGGTGATATATGATGATGATATAATGATGATGGTGATATATGATGATATAATGATGATGGTGATATATGATGATGATATAATGATGATGGTGATATATGATGATATAATGATGATGGTGATATATGATGATGGTGATATTTGATGATGGTGATATATGATGATGATGATATAATGATGATGGTGATATATGATGATGGTGATATATGATGATGATATAATGATGATGGTGATATATGATGATGATATAATGATGATGGTGATATATGATGATGGTGATATATAATGATGGTGATATATGATGATGGTGATATATGATGATGATATATGATGATGGTGATATATGATGATATATGATGATGGTGATATAATGAGGATGGTGATATATGATGATGGTGATATAATGAGGATGGTGATATAATGAGGATGGTGATATATGATGATGGTGATATATTTACCATGGTGGATGATTTAGCACCAATTTTGGCATGAATATTTAAAGCTTTGTATTATGCATCACAATCACGAAACCATATATAACTCAATATCAATTTACTCTTAATACATATTTCTATTTGTCACTCTATTCCCACTGTTTTGGGGTGGCACTGTATACTTTCTGGCACTTCCCGGCACTTCCCATACTCCCAGTCTTGCCTCACTACTCTCTTACAGTAAATTCCTCAGTATCTGTTGTTCAGGTTCCCACTACTTTTAATATGACCTAAAATAACCTGGGATTAACCTTTCTGGATTCTGTCCCATAGTTCCGTATTTCTTCTCTCTTCTCTCTCGTCTCCAGGTCACATCTCCTTTCATTAATTATTCTTTCTCTACCACACGAAGAACTGGTGTAATACTTTTATTGAACTCAGGTGAAACTACAATTATACTTAAGCACTAATTCTGTCAACAATGAGTGATGACGACATCTTATTTACATCTTATCAACCAATGACAGAAGTATACGTCACCATAAATGCCTAGTCTGTGATTGGTTAAATGAATAACGTCATCCACTTTCCTCTCTGTTATTGGTTAAGGTTATTACGTTATAAATTTTGGCCCAGCTGCGATTGGTTCTTCGAAACCTATCGTGACTGTTCGTCTTTGTGATTGGTGTCTGGAACATTTTTCTCCCATAAGACTCAATTATAGGAAGGAAAACACACACACACACACACACACACATCTTCACAAATACAAAAAAAAATAGCAAAAATTACATAAGAAAATATATACACCTTCGTAATGTAATATAAAATGTCTAACACGAGATATATTTCCCACTTAACACTCGAACAGGCACTCACGATCATTCATCTTGTGTCGAGGCAGTGAGGAAGAATGATTGACGTTCTAATATAGTTTCCCCTGCATCGCCTTCGTCTTTAAGCGATTGATATCATGTTAACTCTGCCACTCTCACTTGCAAGATGTCCAGTAGAATGACTTTAATCCCGTGTGAAGGCTGAAGAATGATTAGTCTGTCTGTCTGTGTCCTTAGAGGATTAATAGTACGTAACATTAGTAAGAGAAGGAACCCTGAGGATCCTACCTGTGAAGTCCTATAGGCGAGACAATCCTTCACTAAAGACCGTTTCTTCCCTGTTTGACTCCACGAATCTAGTGGGAGAAAAAGATTTACCAATTAGTTAAAAACACTCGATTTAATTTTTGGAACACATTAATTTTATTCTCCTATAGAAAACTCGAGTGAGGTTGATGACAAGTTATGGGAAGACAAATTTTTTTACCCTTTGATAATGATAATGATGATGATGATGATGATGATGGTTAACTCTTTGAAGACGATGATTTAATCCGTAGCAAATTGAGGACGATGGATTAAGTTGCCAGATTTTTTTAGGACAATAATTTAACTTCTTGAAGATTATCACTTGAATTATCGTCCTCAAGGGGTTATAGCTTACACACCTGGTCCTCAAAGGGCTATAACTCATACACCTGGTCCTCAAAGGGCTATAACTTACACACCTGGTCCTCAAAGGGTTATACCTTACACACCTGGTCCTCAAAGGATTATAGCTTACACACCTGGTCCTCAAAGGGTTATAGCTTATACACCTGGTCCTCAAAGGGTTATAGCTTACACACCTGGTCCTCAAAGGGTTATAGCTTACACACCTGGTCCTCAAAGGGCTATAACTTACACACCTGGTCCTCAAAGGGTTACAACACACAGGTAACCAGCAGACGGTACCCAAAAAAGATGTACTGGGAATAATCATATTTTTTTTTCACTATTTATCAGTTTTACTTGTTTAGATTACTCACGTTTTTATTAACTTAAGCCATTCAAAACATGACAACAACGAGTATCAAGTCTCTCATTCTCTCAGTGATTTTTATTCTCTCTCTTTCTCTCTCTTTTTTCTTCACTACAAGTCCCGGGGTTAGTGAGTAGCTCGAACACCCACCATCCATTATTCTCTCTCTTTCTCTCTCTCTCTCTCTCTCTCTCTCTCTCTCTCTCTCTCTCTCTCTCTCCAGTCTGTTCCACAATAAACACGATGCTAACTGTTCCATTCCTTTAATCTGTTCCACAATAAACACGATGCTAACTGTTCCATTCCTTTAATCTGTTCCACAATAAACACGATGCTAACTGTTCCACTGCACTAATCTGTTCCACTATGTAGGTGTTATACATCTCGTTCCATCTAGTGCAAGAGAGTGGGGGGGGGGGGGGGGGTGATTGACGGCTTCTGGCACTACCATTGGTGATTGTCCAAGCAGTGACATCATACGCTAGGTGACATCATAGGCTAATTTAACCTGTACAATCCACCTTGATCAATGGTAGTTAGTAATTCCCGGCACTCCAGTGAATATGTTGGCTGGTGCACCTTAGACACACTACATATTGAGACAGATATGTGACACGTATAAGACAGGTATGCGACAGGTATGCGACAGGTATGTGACAGGTATGAGACATGTTACGATATATTGCCACAAGTATAAACATTATTTTAGGAAGAGTACATGTGTGTGTGTGTGTGTGTGTGTGTAAATAAATAATAATAATAAACGGTTTATTAATAGAGTTGCAGCCGGTGGCTGAAAATATACAGACTTACATTTGATTTAGACATAATGATATAATATGCATTGAATACATTTACAGGACTGTACAGTACATAAATCAGGAGTTGTTTATTATTTTAACAATAGATGGGATGGTGCTGTTCTTATATCTATCGGTGCAGGCTCTTATGGGCTGAATTTTGTTGTAGTGGCGGACTGCAGGTGGCAGGAGGTGGCGATGACGAGGGTGGTGCATTAATTGGCTGCCAAACCTTTCCAATGCTTGGTGGTGGAGGTCACTGAGGGATGACATTTCCAGGGTGGAGAGAACGTTGGTGTAGCCGGAGTATTCTGCGCCGAGCATGATTCTGCAGGCCCTCTTCTGTACCTTCTCTAGCTGACGTTGTTGGGTGGAGTTGAGAGAAGACGACCAGGCTGGTGACGCATACGTTAGTTTGGGGAGAATAAAGGCGTTGTAGATGGTCCTCAGCTCTGGCGTGGGTGTCTCAAGTGACCTAAGTCTTCGTAGCATGTAGAGACGGTATGAGGCTGCCTTGACTGTGTTATTTACATGGGCCTTCCAGTCAAGTTTGTTGTCTATAGTTACACCCAGGAGTTTGGCAGACTGCACCAGCTGGAGAGGATGGCCACCCACTGTGACTGCTGGGGCTTGCAATGGAGTGGTGGCGGTATTGATGTGCATGACTACGGTTTTGGTGTGTGTGTGTGTGTGTGTGTGTGTGTGTGTGTGTGTGTGTGTGTGTGTGTGTGTGTGTGTGTGTGTGTGTGTGTGTGTTAAAAGATTCTAGAAGTAAACAAACAAAAATAACAACATCATCATCACGTCATCAGAGGAAAGTTTACATAAGAATCACTGTTGATATAAAGTAATTAAACAAATAATTCTACTTAACCGTTTGAGTCTTAAAGGGTTAAATCATCGTCGTCAAAGGGTTAAATCATTGTCATCAAAGGGTTAAATCATCGTCGTCAAAGGGTCAAATCATCGTCGTCAAAGGGTCAAATCATCGTCGTCAAAGGGTCAAATCATCGTCGTCAAAGGGTTAAATCATCGTCGTCAAAGGGCCAAACAACAAAACTCACTTCAGAACGAAAACGAAAAAACAAATCTGTCTATATTCCATTACAAAAGACTCACTAGCACCTTCCCCACAAGACCCAATCAGCTGACGTCTCTTCCACCATTCGTTAATTAAATGAAACCTTACCTGGTCATCAATTACTGTAGGAAGCTTGGAAATTTCATCACTAATCAGAGGCTGGGAGGAGGTGTATCAAGGCCAAGATACTGTACGTAGCTAGAACATCTGTCCCACACCTGTTCTATCTCTCACACCTGTTCAATCTCTCACACCTGTACAATCTCTCACACCTGTACTATCTCTCACACCTGTCCTATCTCTCACACCTGTACTATCTCTCACACCTGTCGTATCTCGAAGAGGGCCATTTCTCCCTTGTCCACTGGCCTTTTCTACCACCCACACTCTCTCTCTACCACCCATACTTTCTCTACCACTCTCTCTCTCTCTCTCTCTCTCTCTCTCTCTCTCTCTCTCTCTCTCTCTCTCTCTCTACCACCCATAGTCCTTTCCCTGCCACCCACAGACTCTCTCTACCACCCACAGACTCTCTCTACCACCCACAGACTCTCTCTACCACCCATAGACTCTCTCTACCACCCACAGACTCTCTCTACCACCCACAGACTCTCTCTACCACCCACAGACGCTCTCTACCACCCACAGACTCTCTCTACCACCCATACACCTTTCCTTGCCACCCATACACCTTTCCCTGCCACCCACACATCATTCCCTGCCACCCATAGACCTTGCCACCCACAACATCCGCACACACTTACAATACATACATAACACTCGTACCATTGTTCTTGACGAGACATACACGACACATTATTAAATTCCTGGAAGTTTACAACATAATTATAGCTCCTCTTCGATACCTTCACTACACCTATGCCCTCCTTTCCTCCTTCAGGAATTCCCATCAGGCGTCAGTATACAGCACCTACGGGATATCCACCTTTAAGTATCACCTGACATAAGGGTGACGTTCCTCCTCGTTGGGATCTTTTTGGAAGTTAAGATTTTTTAACGACTTGTGCCGAGTGAATCCCCTAACAGGCATAAAATCATTAAAACTTTCTTCCCTCGTACCATAAAACATACTGTATATTATCAGGAGGTACGCTGAGTTGGCTATACTGTTTGCCTTACTCTAGTTTACTCTACTCTGGTTTACTCTACTCTGGTCTACTCTACTCTGGTCTACTCTACTCTTACTCTGGTCTACTCTACTCTATTCTACTCTCTCTCTCTGTCTCAAACTGAAGTGAGTTTCAAGATCAGTCAGTGTTTTCCCGTAAGCAAGAACCCCGTCAACCACTTTTTGTAAACATGAATAACTTTTGCCTTTGAGGTAACGGGACACTAAGACTCTCACTATTAATTTGTTCTTTATTGTTTACAAGTGGAATAAATTTCGTAGTTGTTTATAGTGACTTAATATAGTGTCCAAGATGAATATAATGCCCTTCCTGTCTCCTACTACAGGTCCTCCAGGTCACCATTACAGGTCCTCCAGGTCACCAGTACAGATCCTCCAGGTCACCAGTACAGGTCCTCCAGGTCACCAACTACAGGTCCTCCAGGTCACTAGTACAGGTCCTCCAGGCCACCAACTACAGGTCCTCCAGGTCACCAGTAGTAGTCCTCCAGGTCACCAGTAGAGGACCTCCAGGTCACCAGTACAGGTCCTCCAGGTCACCATTACAGGTCATCCAGGTCACCAGTACAGATCCTCCAGGTCACCAGTACAGGTCCTCCAGGTCACCAGTACAGGTCCTCCAGGTCACCAGTACAGGTCCTCCAGGTCACCAACTACAGGTCCTCCACGTCACCAGTACAGGTCCTCCAGGTCACCAGTAGAGGTCCCCCAGGTCACCAACTACAGGTCCTCCACGTCACCAGTACAGGTCCTCCAGGTCACCAACTACAGGTCCTCCAGGTCACCAACTACAGGTCCTCCAGGTCACCAGTACAGGTCCTCCACGTCACCAACTACAGGTCCTCCACGTCACCAGTACAGGTCCTCCAGGTCACCATTCCAGGTCCTCCAGGTCACCAACTACAGGTCCTCCACGTCACCAGTACAGGTCCTCCAGGTCACCAATACAGGTCCTCCCAGTCACCAACTGCAGGTCCTTCAGGTCACCAACTACAGGTCCTCCAGGTCACCAACTACAGGTCCTCCAGGTCACCATTACAGGTCCTCCAGGTCACTAACTACAGGTCCTCCAGGTCACTAGCACAGGTCCTCCAGGTCACCAACTACAGGTCCTCCAGGTCACCAGTACAGGTCCTCCAGGTCACCAGTACAGGTCCTCCAGGTCACTAACTACAGGTCCTCCAGGTCACCAACTACAGGTCCTCCAGGTCACCAGTACAGGTCCTCCAGGCCACCAACTACAGGTCCTCCAGGTCACCAGTACAGGTCCTCCAGGTCACCAACTACAGGTCCTCCAGGTCACCAGTACAGGTCCTCCCAGTCACCAACTGCAGGTCCTTCAGGTCACCAACTACAGGTCCTCCAGGTCACCAACTACAGGTCCTCCAGGTCACCATTACAGGTCCTCCAGGTCACTAACTACATGTCCTCCAGGTCACTAACTACAGGTCCTCCAGGTCACCAGTACAGGTCCTCCAGGTCACCAGTACAGGTCCTCCAGGTCACCAGTACAGGTCCTCCAGGTCACTAACTACAGGTCCTCCAGGTCACCAGTACAGGTCCTCCAGGTCACCAGTACAGGTCCTCCAGGTCACCAACTACAGGTCCTCCAGGTCACCAGTACAGGTCCTCCAGGTCACCAGTACAGGTCCTCCAGGTCACCAGTACAGGCCTAAACTGGGGTCAGGTCAGGTCTCGTCTCTCCTTTCCTCCTGTTCCTCACTGTCGCCATCCTCTTCTTTCTCTCTCTCCTCTACCTTCTGTTATCGCCCTCTCTCTCTCCTCTACCTTCTGTTATCTCCCTCTGTCTCTCCTCTACCTTCTGTTATCTCCCTCTGTCTCTCCTCTACCTTCTGTTATCTCCCTCTGTCTCTCCTCTCTCTTCTCTACCGTCTGTTATCTCCCACTGTCTCTCTTTCTCTGGTACATAGTGGAACCTCTATTTAACGGACTATATGGGGATAAATGTCCGTTATATCAAGGTTCTGTTAGATGTAAAACCTCCAAATAACGAACTATATAGAGAGGAAAGTCCGTTATATCAGGGTTCCATATACCAGATTTTCACCAATGTTCTTATATATTTCCTCCACATTTTCCTATTTCCTCCTCACTATTTCCCTATTTCCTCCTCCACATTTCCCTATTTCCTCCTCCACATTTCCTCCTCCACATTTTCCTATTTCCTCCACACCATTTCCCTATTTCCTCCTCACTATTTACCTATTTCCTTCTCACCATTTCCCTATTTCCTCCGCCACTGTGTTGGTCTTTCCTCACCCTCCCTCATCCCTCACTATTTCAGCTTCAGGTTACAGCTATAAATTACTCAGGTGTGTGTTTGCTCTCCAGGTAAAGAAATATTTATTGTAAACTGCGGCAACCCGACTGCGGCAACCAACTGCGGCAACCCGACCCGTTTCATTCAGCTAACTTTGAAGTCACTTTTGATGTTTGCCTTTGAAATCTAAATCTAATTACTGTTTACTGTTGCATATGTGTAGTGTGTGTGTGTGTGTGTGTGTGTGTGTGTGTGTGTGTGTGTTCCATCGTCTAGCAGGAAATCAGGTTATGAAGCCACTATCAGTAAGCTTAGTTGAATTACAGTGTCATCACAAGCCATTCAGAGTGACAATCAGAAAATTTAGAATGATCTCTGATTCGTTCGACGGCAATGATCAGTTTCAGAATACTAACGTGGTGAGAGACAGGGGTGGGGTGGGGAGGGGTGAGGTGGGGTAGGGTGGGGAGGGGTGAGGTGAGGTTGGAGGAGCGGTGATAGATAGGGTGGATGGGGAACGGACGAAAAAGAACAGAAACGAAATGAAAAAGTAATATAAAATTAAAGAAACACTGAGGGATGGCATTTCCAGGGTGGAGAGAGCGTTGATGTAGCCGGAGTAGTCTGCAGCGAGCATGATTCTGCAGGCCCTTTTCTGTACCTTCTCTAGCCGACGTTGTTGGGTGGAGTTGAGAGAAGACGACCAGGCTGGTGACGCATACGTTAGTTTGGGGTGAATAAAGGCGTTGTAGATGGTCCTCAGCTCTGGCGTGGGTGTCCCAAGTGACCTAAGTCGTCGTAGCATGTAGAGACGGCACGAGGCTGCCTTGACTGTGTGTGTATGTGTGTTTCAAATGACCCTCTAGTGCTAATAATGTTCTCTTCTGCCAATTCGTTTCTGAACTTATACATACATTCATTCATATACACCTGTTTTCTATGATAATCTACTTCGAAAAATTATGTAACATTTCCCCAAAAGGTCGATAATCTACTTCCCCGAAAACTCGATAATCTACTTCCCCGAAAAGTCGATAATCTACTTTTCGGGAAAGTAGATAACCATCTTTCCCGGAAAGTAGATATCTCTCATTTTCTATGATAAGTAGATAACTAACTTTCCCCGCTCGTTACCGCTGCTTACTCGCTCGTTTGCTGGTGCGGACGACACTTGGGGCGGTTGGACAGAGGTGAGAACGGCAGCGACTATCTGGGTCACAGCGACTATCTGGGTCGCCGGCAGATTCAACCCAGCCGCCATACAGTCACTATCTAGCTACCCCGCTGTTCGTCAAATTCTGGCTGTGATCTCATCATAGGTCCTGGACTCGTGGGCTGTCCCCAGACCTTCACCTATCGACTGTCAATTCTCTGGTCATCTACCACTACCATACCACGACCGTCAGTTCATCTCATTCCGTCTGTGCCCCGGTGTTCTCCTGCCATTTCAAGACGTCGCTCGAGTGTGGAGTTGAATGGACGCTTCCCTACCCCGAGTGTGCATCACCGTGTTCCAGAACCTTCCCCCAGGGCCACTGCCGTAGGAAATATCTGTTCATTGTTTGATTCTTTCAGTTGTTGACTCCCATTAATTGTTTGATTCTATTAATTGCTGACTCCCATTAATTGTTTGCTCCCTTTTATTGTTTGCTTCCATTAATTGTTTGACTCCATTAACCGTTGACTGCCTTAATTGTTTGACTCCCGTAATTGTTATTTGATGTTTGTTGAGTGGTGTTAGAGTTTTGTGTTATATTTTTATAGTAAAGAGATGTCAATCTCAAACGGTTGTTTGATTATCCTCAGAAAACCATAAATGGTCCTTGACTTTCCTTTATTAAGATCCTGATTAGCCTGGTCAGGGATTTCTATCCCTAAGTCCCAGGCCTTTACACTATGATACAAATTTCCCGTTTTCTATGATAATCTACTTTGGAAAATTCATTAATATTTCCCCAAAAGTCGATAATCTACTTCCCCGAAAAGCCGATAATCTACTTTCCCGAAAAGTAGATAATCTACTTTTCGGGAAAGTAGATAACCAACTTTCCCGGAAAGTAGATATTTCCCATTTTCTATGATAAAAACTTCCCGTTTTCTATGATAAGTAGATAACCAACTTTCCCAGAAAGTAGATATTTCCCATTTTCTGTGATACAAATTTCCCGTTTTCTATGATAATCTACTTCGGAAAATTCATTAATATTTCCCCAAAAGTCGATAATCTACTTTTCGGGAAAGTAGATAAAAAACTTTCTACTTCGGACCCATTTGACCCAACGCCTGGGCTAATTTGTATGTATAGCAAGAACCTGTGTACCTATATCTTGGCCTGGCTTTACCTCTTTTATATGGAAAGTATATAGTTAGGTTTGGTTAGGTCAGGTTGTAGTTGGTGCTCTGAAACGACTGTACTACTTTTATATTATTGTTGTTTGATATATTACACCCACACACACACACCACCTCAATCAATGCCTCCTATCGGGTGTAGCACACACTTATCAGTGCTCTGGTCCCCAGCTGCCACTGCCACTACCACGCAAGAACAGAGACCCTACATCAAGACCTACAGGCCGATTACTGACTCTGCAGTGCGCCTCTTCGGGCAGTGGATAGTTCACCATCCCTGGATTGAAGTACTTAGTGTGGATGACGTGGAAACCAAATGGAAAAATTATACCAACACCACCACGGAAGCTCACCACCACTTCTTCCCTCGTCAGATCTCACCCAACTGACTTGCCCTGGATCACACCTCGGATCAACTCACAACTAATTCTATCCATTCTTACGCTGATGATTCTACTCTTCACTCTTCCTCACATTTTCCCCTTCCTCCTTCCTCCTAACTCTCAAACTAGATCTGTTTCTAGAACTGATATCATTACTTCTATCAACGCGGATCTGTGCAGCATCTCTGAATGGGGAGGTACAAACTTGGTTAAGTTCAATAGTAATAAAACTCAATATTTACCAATTACACTTTGTAAATTAGACGATCTCCCACCATTTACATTTCAGGACGCTGTCATCCTCCTAAATTCTAAAATAAATATGTTAGGCCTCACCATTTCCTGCAATATGTCCTGGAAGTCACACATCCTCAGTATAACTAAAGCTGCCTCCCGAAAGTTGGGAATGCTGTACAGATGCCGCAGCTACTTCACTCCTGAGCAGTTGCTCCAAGTACATAAGGGATTCATTCGTCCTAACTTGGAGTACTGCTCTCATATCTGGGATGGCTCTTCTGTCCAACTATTAGATAGGGTGGAATCAAAGACATTTCGTCTTATTAACTCTCCTCTTTTAGTCGACAATCTCTCTTCCCTTTCTTCCTCAGTGACCGACGCCAAGCTGTACGCTTCCGAGGGGCTGTCTCCACCTTTCAGTCACACCTGTGGCGTCCCCCAAGGCACCAAGATGGGACCACTCTGCTCCCTTATGCTTATCAATGATGCCCTAAGAGAAACCCGTGCTCGCTGGAAATATGTCGACGACTCCACCATTGGGATCGGTGTCAACAATTCTGTCCCGACTATACCACCAACCATGTCACCATCAACCATACCAAGACCATTATTATGCACATCAACCTCTCCTCCGACATTGTCCCACCCCCTTCCATTACTTTAGGTCCCAACACACTCTAGGTTGTAGATTCCACTAAGCTCCTCGGCGTCACCATAGACAACAAACTAAATTGGAAAACACACGTCAGTGAAGTTGTCAAATCCTCCAGTTTCCGTCTCCACCTCCTACGCCGACTCAAGTCCCTCGGAATTCCTGGCCCGAGCTCCTCAGTGCTTACTCAACATTCATACTTCCCAAGCTCACCTATGCCTCCCCTACCTGGTCTTCCTCCCTAAATGCCACACAAAGTAAACACCTAGAAAAAGTGCAAAAGAGGGCATGCAAGATTATTCTCTCCCCTTCCTACTCCACATATCAAGAAGCGCTCAACACACTGACCCTTTCGACTCTCACTGACCATCACCACGACCTCATCTGCAAATTTGGTAAGAAGCTTCTGCACCATCCTCGACACCGGCTCCTACTACCACCTGAGATCCCTAGTAGTCCGAAAATTGCTGTTCGACACCACAACCGCATCCAGCCCATACGTGCACGAACTGATCGCTATAAGAACAGCCCAGTCCCAACCATTATAAAAATTATCAATAACTTGTAATAAACCAGTGTATTCACTCCCAGTAAACACTACTCCTTGCACTGTCACTATGTTGAAATGCCCTGTAGTTTGAGCTTTTCCCCATCTAGTTTTTTATATATCTTATTTGTATCACTTATGTTACTTGTATATTATTTGTAAATCAAGGGACCCATTCCCCAATTGTGTAACTGTATATTTTCAGCCTTCTGGCTGCTATGCTCTTTCAATAAACCGTTAATTATTATTATTATTATTATTATTATTATCATTATTATTACACACACACACTAATCCTCAGATCTTAGAAACTCAAATCAAATGTTGCTAAAAATTTCGTCACCATCTCACCACAAAGGCCTCGAATCCAATAAAAGTGACCGAATACCTTATCGAGGAAAGTACAGTCCAGTGTTTAGACCTTCAGCACCTCTACGTCTGCTACTAACACTCACTCAGCGCAGGACAAAAAGAACCTCACTACGTTTTAAAGGACACAGGCCGGAGGGGAAAAGGAGAAACTAAGTCACCCAAATAGATGTATAAATTCGAGAAAACAAAACTATTTTTTTTCCTTTCCTGTGGTAATAGTGTTGTGATGGTTAGGTTAGGTTAGGGCATGGGAAGATAGTGGTATGGGCAGGTGGGGACATGGGTAGATGGGGGCATGGGTAGATGGGGGTATGGGTAGATGGGGGTATGAGTAGGTGGCGACATGGGTAGGTGGGGGCATGGGTAGGTGGGGACATGGGTAGGTGGGGACATGGGTAGGTGGGGTCATGGGTAGGTGGGGACATGGGTAGGTGGGGACATGGGTAGGTGGGGACATGGGTAGGTGGGGGCATAGGTAGGTGGGGTATGAGTAGGTGGGGACATGGGTAGGTGGGGGCATGGGTAGGTGGGGGTATGGGTAGGTGGGGGTATGAGTAGGTGGGGACATGGGTAGGTGGGGACATGGGTAGATGGGGTATGAGTAGGTGGGGACATGGGTAGGTGGGGGCATGGGTAGGTGGGGGTATGGGTAGGTGGGGACATGGGTAGGTGGGGCATGGGTAGGTGGGGGCATGGGTAGGTGGGGACATGGGTAGGTGGGGGCATGGGTAGGTGGGGACATGGGTAAGTGGGGGCATGGGTAGATGGGGGTATGAGTAGGTGGCGACATGGGTAGGTGGCGACATGGGTAGGTGGGGGCATGGGTAGGTGGGGACATGGGTAAGTGGGGGCATGGGTAGATGGGGGTATGAGTAGGTGGCGACATGGGTAGGTGGGGGCATGGGTAGGTGGGGGTATGGGTAGGTGGGGGCATGGGTAAGTGGGGGCATGGGTAGATGGGGGCATGGGTAGATGGGGGTATGAGTAGGTGGCGACATGGGTAGGTGGGGGCATGGGTAGGTGGGGGCATGGGTAGGTGGGGACATGGGTAGGTGGGGGCATGGGTAGGTGGGGACATGGGTAAGTGGGGGCATGGGTAGGTGGGGGTATGGGTAGGTGGGGGTATGGGTAGGTGGAGGCATGGATAAATGGGGGTATGGGTAGGTGGTGGCATGGGTAGGTGGGGACATGGGTAGGTGGGGGTATGGGTAGGTGGTGGCATGGGTAGGTTGGGGTATGGGTAGGTAGGGTCATGGGTAGGTGGGTGCATGGGAGCAAGGGTAAATTGATACATAGGTGTGTGGGGGCATGGGTTGCGTGCTTGTGGTCGATGGGTGCGTGTGATCAGTGGGTGCGTGAGTAGGTGAGTGGGTGTGTTAGCGAAGGCAGTAGGGTGCGTGTAAGCTGGCAGTCGGCTACACTACTGGTGATGAGAGTAAAAATAAAATAATTAGTTTGGAAAATATAGAGTGAAACATCCTTGTGTGTGTGTGATGACGATAACCAACGGTACAATCAGACTCCTGTGACGAAATCAACCACTCATAGAAGATGTGGTGATGTTAATGTATGACAATCAGAACCAGTAATCAGAACACAGGAATATACTGAAGAAAAACACCATCTTATCAGGTATCGACAGCAACATATTCTTTACGTAATATTGATATGAAAAATAGAAATACCCGACGATTTTTTTAATGGGAAGGGATATTAGTATAAATTATAAAAGACTCATTAGTTATTGATATATTATGTCACTAAAATATGATTATTAAGATCTAGTGACGTTAACTAGTGTATGTACGTTTGTTTTGACACTAACGATGTACTAAGTTATTATAGCTCTAATTAACACGTATTGCCTTAAAGAAATCATTAAAGGTACAAACTACATTACTCACTGTAGGAATTTATTAAGAAAAAGTAATCGTTAATCTCACGTGAATAAATTCTATGTAGATACAGTATATAGATGAACAGGGCAGGAGGAGGAGGAAGCGAGAGAAGGAGAGAATTCAGTAAAAAGTCTTGCTACCGGGAATGAATCCACAGACCTTTCCTGAAGCCGGATACCTTGATACCGAAAAACCTGCGTAACCGAACGGACAGCTGGACGGACGGACTCTCTCTCTCTCTCTCTCTCTCTCTCTCTCTCTCTCTCTCTCTCTCTCTCTCTCTCTGACTATATACCGGTAGTGGGAATTTGTCGGGGAGAAAAATATGGTGTTGACGGGAAAAGAACACCTTAAAGTTTGGGCCCTTTATAAAGTTATACCAGAGCTCCAAGAATCCTCCACCAGTATCCTTAGCAACTTCTATACTGATACACGACCTCCTACGCTACTCTCTAACCTCCAGCTCACAGTAGGACTCCCTTGTACAGCTCTCAATAGGACTCCCTTGTACAGCTTTCAGTAGGACTCCCTTGTACAGCTCCCAGTAGGACTCCCTTGTACAGCTCTCAGTAGGACTCCCTTGTACAGCTCTCAATAGGACTCCCTTGTACAGCTCTCAATAGGACTCCCTTGCACAGCTCTCAATAGGACTCCCTTGCACACCTCTCAGTAGGACTCCCTTGTACAGCTCTCAGTAGGACTCCCTTGTACAGCTCTCAATAGGACTCCCTTGTACAGCTCTCAGTAGGACTCCCTTGTACAGCTCTCAGTAGGACTCCCTTGTACAGCTCTCAGTAGGACTCCCTTGCACAGCTCTCAGTAGGACTCCCTTGTACAGCTCTCAGTAGGACTCCCTTGTACAGCTCTCAATAGGACTCCCTTGTACAGCTCTCAGTAGGACTCCCTTGTACAGCTCTCAGTAGGACTCCCTTGCACAGCTCTCAATAGGACTCCCTTGTACAGCTCTCAGTAGGACTCCCTTGTACAGCTCTTAGTAGGACTCCCTGTTCAGTATGGCACACCGCTTCTCCCTAACGTCAACTGTTAAAATTAAGCCTCATAATAACGGCAAAGAAGAACTATAACACTAAAAAATAATAAATAACAATAACTTATAACATAGAGCAATAACCAGTAAGAGAACAGTAACAACCAGTAACAGAACAGTAACAACCAGTAAGAGAACAGTAACAATCAGTAACAGAACAGTAGCAACCAGTAACACAACAGTAGCAACGAGTAACACAACAGTAGCAACGAGTAACACAACAGTAGCAACCAGTAACACAACAGTAACAACCAGTAACAGAACAGTAACACAACAGGAACAAACAGTAACACAACAGGAACAAACAGTAACACAACAGGAACAAACCTCTACCATTTCATCTCATATCAACGTGTGTATCTCTTCCTCTCACTGATCTTCTTCTTCTTCTTCACCCTCCCCCCCCCCCCCGGCAGGTGTAGAGGGCAGGTGAGAGCCAGCAGCTGAGTGTAATGTACAGGTAGAGCTAAGCTGTGAGTACTGCCTTTCTTCTACACCTGCCTCGTGTTTACGGTTGGGGTAGGCGTAGGTGATGTGGTAATAGCAGTAGTCGTTAAAAAGTAGTAGTAGTGTACGAGAAATACAAAGGTAATATCTGTTCACCTGTATAATCATTCCTACCTGAGGCTAACAAGGCATTAAGAGACTCACAGGTAAATATCATATTATATCATCCTCGACAATTTTAACTCGTGGTAGAAATTTTCAGCATCGATTCATTCAACTTTAAAATTATATCAAAGTAATTATTACTATTTGTGTTATAATTCAAAAACTAATTATTGGTCCAACACTTGAAAATTTCCAAGATTGTAGAGAACAGTGACATCATATAACCATTAATAAGAATAACATGAAGAAATATACCTAGATTTAACGCCTTCATAAACAACGGATGATATACTACCACTAACAGGAAACTAAATAACCAGTCATTATATGTCACTTTTCTATGAGACACCATAACACCATTATCATTTTTGGGGGAATATATGATAATTTTAATACAATGAATACATTAGCTTAGATGGCAGATGAAAACTTCCCTCAATGATAATATTACCCAGCTAACGCTAACATCACACACGGTAAGATTCCCAGCTACTGATAACATTCGCCTCAGTCAAACACAAACCTTCATATACTCTGAGAAACTCAACTCAAGAATCAGTACTTCTGTCTCAATAAATGAACCACTTTACACTATAATACTCAATTGTTTAGACGCGCTACCTAACCTAACCTAACCTAACCTAACCTAACCTAACCTAACCTAACCTAACCTAACCTAAATTAACGTGATGAAGAGCAAGCAAGTTTTTTAAAGTCAACAAAAGAAAGTCTAGGGCGTCAAGACAACAAAAGAGACATAAATGTTTAGGTTAGGTTAGGTTAGGTTAGGTTAGGTTCTTACTGTTCATTGATTTACGTGGAGGGTCTTGTCATAATTAGGTAAGTGCATCCTGACTTTTGCTTGCCTTGGGGTACACACAACACAGGCTCTCGCGGTCAATATATCGTTTCAGCTTCACAAGAGAGGGATGAAGCCTTCACCAAAAAAGTCAAATGATCTACTGTTAGGTTAGGTTAGGTTAGGTTAGGTTAGGTTAGGTTAGGCTGGGCTGGGCTGGGCTGGGCTGGGCTGGGCTGGGCTGGGCTGGGCTGGACTGGACTGGGCTGGGCTGGGTTTTAAGAATCCCTTCCTTTGACGTCAGTGAGGAGTATTTTCTTTTTTAAACGTAACTTCAAAGTAAAGATTATCCTTAAGAGAAAAACTTAAGAGAATTTACTGGAGCGCCATTTGCCTTTGTATGGAGAGAGAGAGAGAGAGAGAGAGAGAGAGAGAGAGAGAGAGAGAGAGAGAGAGAGAGAGAGAGAGAGATATCAATGACTTTTGAGTTACTAAAGAATAAATATTTACAGTAGATGAAGCTTAAAATTTTGACGAAAGCTTAATCACACACACACACACACACACACACACACACACACACACACACATTAACATAACATAAAATAACAATTCTCTCTGTAAACCACTTTCAATTATCTTTATAAACCAGAGAACAAAATCCAACGAAACTTTAAACGAAAAAAAAAAAAATATATATAAAATAAAAATAAAACTCTAATTAATATTGTCGTCATAGCTTATCCATCTAACTCCTCAAGGATTTCAACAAGAATTAAGTCTATAAACATCCTGCCGCTGGTTATATCCTACATACAACTTCTTACCATGATATCCAGTTATCCTGTCCCTTGAAAATTGGTAAAGGATTTGTTATGTTTTGTCAGGATGGAGATTAGGTAATAATTTGGTCTGTCTGTCTGTCTGTCTGTCTCTGTCTGTCTCTGTCTGTATGTCTGTCTTTCCCTCACTTTATTTCGTTACCTATAAGTTTCTCTCTGTATCTTTCACCTTCCCTTTTTATCAGTATTCCTCAATTCCTTTTCCGTTCCCTTCCCTCCCCATGTTTCATCTACCTATCTTTCGCCTCTATGGAAATATTGTTACAGAGGGAAGGAGAAAGGAGGGAAGGAGGAAAGGAAGAAAGGAGGAAAGGAGGAAAGGAAGAAAGGAGGAAAGGAGGAAAGGAAAAGGAGATATGGAAAAGCAATTCGAGTTTCTACAAGTCCTTTCCCATTTCTGACCAACGTTGGAAGTAGGTGATCGCTCTCATAAGTTGGCAGTCAAATTACTCGTTATCTCCCTGAATCTCCTCTCTCTCTCTCTCTCTCTCTCTCTCTCTCTCTCTCTCTCTCTCTCTCTCTGGGTTCTACAGTGCTGAGGAGTGAGAGACTTGGGGGGGGGAGGGGGGTATTGCCTGGAGGGAGCAGATGAGGAGGTAAGGAATTGAATTGGTGGGGGGAGCGGGGAGGTTGGGGGGGAGAAGGGGGGGGGAGGGGGGGAGGAAGAGAAAAGAGAGATATTGATGATGGAGATGAGTAGAGAGAAGGAAGGAAGGAAGGAAGGAAAAGGAGAGGGAAATAGTGAAGGTAGAGAAGATGTTAACACTCCCTTCCTTCATCATGATAACAAATGTGATATCATTCCCTCTCCTCTTCCTCCCTTCTCTCTCTCCTTCTTTTCCTCCTCCCCCCTCTTCTTCCTTCCCCCCCCTCCTCCTCCTCCTCCTCCTCCTTATCTCTCTCACAGCCACAGTGTGCACGACGAGCTGGCAAGAACAATTAGACAAAGATGTTCATTAAGGTGGAATTAAGTGGTTCTATAATTACATATATTGTATAAATAAACGTCCTTAGTGATGTATGAGAACAGATCAATAGGTTAGGTTAGGTTAGGTTAGGTTAGGTTAGGTTTAGGTTAGGTTAGGCTTAGGTTAGGTTAGGTTAGGTTTAGGTTTAGGTTAGGTTAGGTTTAGGTTTAGGTTAGGTTTAGGTTAGGTTAGTTGGTGGTGGTGGTGATGTGGAGAGAGAGAGAGAGAGAGAGAGAGAGAGAGAGAGAGAGAGAGAGAGAGAGAGAGAGAGAGAGAGAGAGAGACTTTACCAGCGCTAATGATGACCAAGAAAGTGTTGTGTTGTCTTGTTATCACCACTACACCACCTGTCTTTGGCTCCTACACCCCTACCTACACCCCTCCTACACCCCTACCTACACCCCTCCTACACCCCCTCCTACACCCCTCCCTACACCCCTCCTACACCCCTTCCTACACCCCTCCTACACCCCTACCTACACCCCTCCTACACCCCCCAGTAAAGCCAAATTTGCTCAAGTCTCCAACAGGAATATTTTCAAACCACCTCATGAAATATTTTTTACGTACCTGAAGTAGATGATAACTTACCTGTGAACCATACCTGTATACACCTGCGCCAAGGTTCAGGTATTGAGTTAATATTATTTTTCCCCCTGTATAGTTAGGGAAATTTTTGGCTCTTGGAAGGGAAAAAAAATACAGTGGATAATGTTTTCGTTTGTGTTATTATTATTATTATGTGAAAAATCCTGAGGTTAGTGTTTATAAAAGATAATAATTATGTAGTTAAGATTTGTCTATATATATATATGTGAACTGAAACACAGATCTAAGAACGATTTTTTTTAATATATTGAAGAAAAAACATTAAATAAAAAAAGGATATTAATTTAAAATCACATGTTAAAGAAATATAGATATAATTAAACTCCTTAAACCTCTTAAACCTTGATCCCCTCCCCCCCCCCCCCCCACACACACACTGCATTATAAAACACACAGATAAAACACACACAGATAACACACACATATAAAACACAACACCCAAAATAGTTAATCTAATTTACCAACCAATAGGAAATAATAACAGGTAGAGGATGAATCAGGTTATTGTAGTGAAGATGTTACTGCCTACAGGTAACTCAATATTACCATTCTATAATACGAGGTGGGAGAAGCTCGCCTACCTGCCTGCGGGGGAGGGGAGAGGGGGGGGTGAAAAGGAACCAATTCGACCAGGATAAAGACGAGATTGGCGTGGCAGGGTAGTTGTTCCAGTGCCTGTATTGACCATGATAGGTCCGTCTGAGCTTATTACCTGGGTGATTGACGGAGAGAACTGTATTAGTGTCTCACAGGTGCGTCTCTCTCTCTCTCTCTCTCTCTCTCTCTCTCTCTCTCTCTCTCTCTCTCTCTTTCTATTTACCTCAATTTAGCATAATTTTTCCTATCTCTTTCTCTCAATATCGCAATCTTTTTTTTTTCTTTTTTCTTCGTTTATGTTTATATTTTTTTCCTGTTATTGAGTTAATTATTTATATATTGTATTTACCTTTTGTTTACACCTTAGTCATCCATTAATTAAGGCATCACCCACAGGTTTATGAGTCTCGAGGTTCATAGAAAGGATGAAGAACTGACTGGACCTGACCTGACCTGACCTGACCTGACCTAACCTAACCTTACAAAAACACTTTATACCTCACAAAAACACTTTACACCTTACAGAAGCCGTTTTCACCTCATATAAGATCTTTCCACCCGCAGAATACACCCAGAGGAGTATTTTGCACTTGATAAACGCATTTCACACCTCACACACGAGAGGAGTGAGAGAGAGGAGGAAGACAAAGAGGAGTGAGAGAGAGGAGGAAGACAAAGAGGAGTGAGGAAGAGGAGTGAGGAAGAGGAGGAAACAAAGTGAGGGAGAGGAGGAAGACAGAGTGTGGGAGAGGAAAAAGACAAAGTGAGGGAGAGGAGGAAGACAAAGTGAGGGAGAGGAAGAAGACAAAGTGGGGGAGAGGAGGAAGACAGAGTGAGGGAAAGGAGGAAGACAAAGTGAGGGAGAGGAGGAAGACAAAGTGAGGGAGAGGAAGAAGACAAAGTGTGGGAGAGGAGGAAGACAAAGTGTGGGAGAGGAGGAAGACAGAGTGAGGGAAAGGAGGAAGACAAAGTGAGGGAGAGGAGGAAGACAAAGTGAGGGAGAGGAGGAAGACAGAGTGAGGGAGAGGAAGAAGACAAAGTGTGGGAGAGGAGGAAGACAAAGTGTGGGAGAGGAGGAAGACAGAGTGAGGGAAAGGAGGAAGACAAAGTGAGGGAGAGGAGGAAGACAAAGTGAGGGAGAGGAGGAAGACAGAGTGAGGGAGAGGAAGAAGACAAAGTGTGGGAGAGGAGGAAGACAAAGTGTGGGAGAGGAGGAAGACAGAGTGAGGGAAAGGAGGAAGACAAAGTGAGGGAGAGGAGGAAGACAAAGTGAGGGAGAGGAGGAAGATAGAGTGAGGGAGAGGAAGAAGACAAAGTGTGGGAGAGGAGGAAGACAAAGTGTGGGAGAGGAGGAAGACAGAGTGAGGGAGAGGAGGAAGACAAAGAGAGCAGTACTAGTAGGAAGAGGAATAGTAAAAAGAAGAGGGGGGTCTTTTAATATGGTTACCTTCGTTCTTTCCTTCCTTCTCTACTTCCATTCTCTCTCTCTCTCCTTCCATCCCTTCCCTCCTCTCCTTCCCTTCCTTCTTCTATTCTCTCTCCCTACTTTCCTTCCCTCTCACCCCCCATCTTTCCTCCCCTTCCTTCCCTCCTTTCACCCTCTCCTCCTCTCTTTTCCCTCTCACCCTCCATCTTTCCTCCCCTCCTCCCTCTCCCTCCCTCCTTTCACCCTCATCTCCCCTCCCCTCCCTTCCTCCTTTCATCCTCCCCTTCTATCTTCCCTCTCCTCTCCCCACTATTGTGGTGGACGGGGCGACTAATGCTACACTAAAAGCACTTCTGAATGCACCTTTCATGACCCGGGGTTAGACAATTGCCTCACTGCCTTTGTTTGGTATTTTTTATCCCATTTTTTCTATTTCCTCGTCTCTGTATATCACACCTTTACTCTTCCTCTTCGTTATTAACTTTATTATCATTTTCCTTCATTAATTTCGGGTTATTTTATGGTTTCCTCTCTCTCTCTCTCTCTCTCTCTCTCTCTCTCTCTCTCTCTCTCTCTCTCTCTCTCTCTTAATTCCGGGTCATATGCAGAATAAGAAATTGTATGTTTGTTTGTGTGTATGTGTCATGTAAAGTGAACTATCATTTTTATCTGGCTAGACTGAGAGTTACCATGGAATCGAACCAACGACCCTTAAGGACTAGAATCGAGGTCTGTATCCACTCGACCACCTCATCCCTATATAATCAATAGCTCATCGGTAAGAATTACATCATCGTCATCTCAAGAGTCTGGTCCTGTGATGTCGTAATGAGTCGTGCTATTGTTAAGGTTGATGTCATAATGGGATCAATATCTTGCTAGTAGTGACTGACAATACGAGACTTATGATCCTCTGAGAAAAGTTGAGTCAGTAACCAAGTGAAAGATTTTATTTTTTTTACTTTGACTTTTAGAAAATAATTTATTCTTTCTAAATTTTTTCCAGACTCACACTTTGAAATCTGGGTTCTT
Organism: Homarus gammarus; assembly: GCA_958450375.1. Taxonomy (NCBI): domain Eukaryota; kingdom Metazoa; phylum Arthropoda; class Malacostraca; order Decapoda; family Nephropidae; genus Homarus; species Homarus gammarus. Next base: position 1,024,858 of record CAUDMG010001635.1, on the reverse strand, counting down.
GTTATTTGTTATTACTTATTACTATATATTTTAGGTAGGCCGTGGGTGAGTGGATACAACCTTCATCTAACGTCCTAAGGGGCACTGGTTCACTCCCAGGGAATGCTAAGTCCACCCGGGAGTAAAGAGGTACCTAACTTTGTATTGCTGGAGGTTATGGCCTCTTATGGGTCCTCATGTCTGTATGGAACCCAGACTCATGTTATTGTTGTGGTCGATGGTAAATTTTATAATCTTATAAATTTTAGACCTTGAGTTTTAAGTGTAGAGAAACTTGTCATTGATATACACACTTGTTATTATTTTTATTTACATAATACCTTACTTATGTACAGTCCCCTTCACTAGTGCGCTTACAGGGGCTCGTCATATAAACATTACACAAATCATTACATTGAGATATTTATTTTAATATTATTTTACTTTGGCTTCATAGTATGTTTACTATTGCGAGTTTTCTTCTGTCGAATGTGAAACAGACAGTGCTGCCACAGAACCTGACGAGCCCCTGTAAACGCACCTGGTCTCATGGCTCACTGATTTCTTGAGTGGACGCCGCCAAGCAGTGAGGTATCAGGGCTTGGTCTCTACATTCCAACACCTCACCTGCGGTGTTCCCCAGGGGACCAAGATGGGGCCACTGTGCTTCCTCATCCTGATCAACGACGCTCTATCGGACACTCCTCACAGGTGGAAGTACGTGGATGACTGCACTGTGGGGGTTTCAGTGGACAACACCGCACCAGACTACTCACAGCTCCAAGGCACCCTGGACAGGCTACAGGCATGGACTACGGAGAACAAGGTCACCATCAACCACACCAAAACCGTAGTCATGCACATCAATACCGCCACCACTCCAGTGCAAGCCCCAGCAGTCACAGTGGGTGCCCATCCTCTCCAGCTGGTGCAGTCTGCCACACTCCTGGGTGTAACTATAGACAACAAACTTGACTGGAAAGCCCAGGTAAATAACACAGTCAAGGCAGCCTCATACCGTCTCTACATGCTACGAAGACTTAGGTCACTTGAGACACCCACGCCAGAGCTGAGGACCATCTACAACGCCTTTATTCTCCCCAAACTAACGTATGCGTCACCAGCCTGGTCGTCTTCTCTCAACTCCACCCAACAACGTCAGCTAGAGAAGGTACAGAAAAGGGCCTGCAGAATCATGGTCGGCGCAGAATACTCCAGCTACACCAACGCTCTCTCCACCCTGGAAATGCCATCCCTCAGTGACCTCCACCACCAAGCACTGGAAAGGTTTGGCCGTGGACTACTGCACCACCCTCGTCATCGCCACCTCCTGCAGCCCCCCACCCACCTCGCGCAGTCCGCCACTACAACAAAATTCAGCCCATAAGAGCCCGCACCGATAGATATAAGAACAGCACCATCCCATCTATTGTTAAAATAATAAACAACTCCTGATTTATGTACTGCACAGCCCTGTAAATGTATTCAATGCATATTATATCATTATGTCTAAATTAAATGTAAGTCTGTATATTTTCAGCCACCGGCTGCAACTCTATTAATAAACCGTTTATTATTATTATTATTATTAGTGAAGGGGATTGTACGTCTCTTTCTTACTTTTGTTTACAGTAAATTTAGGAAACTATGACACATGATAATTATCGTTTCTTATAAATCTCTTGAGAACAATAAATTATAATGCATTCTGTTTTAGTACACAGTATTTCTAATCCCTTAATCACTTATTTAACTTATAATTATGAAATGAAAAACACATTACAGAAAGTCATGAGTGTTCAGCGGATACAAGACGCCCAACATTACAGTCCATATAGTTCACAAGTTCAGAATACAGTATTATATATTCTGTAAGTTGTAAGGAATAAAGCAACACGTTATGCAGTGGTGGTGGCAAATCTTTCTGTACCTTGCTTACATTTAATTAAACATTGAATTATCGTCACTTTTATCTTATTCCATATTCATGTTTCATTATATCCTGTTCAATATGTTCTATGCCATAGACTCTATGCCTTAAGGCCCAAAGAGTCATCAGTGTGGGAAGCCTGAAGTGTTTTTGTTTTTAATATTTATCCTGTATGGGAGGCCTAAAGGTCGCATACACGTGGCTGCTGTGTTTTATTTTAATTATATGAAAGGAAAGTTTCTCATTTGACTTCATTCCAGATTTTGCTTCAATTTTTCATTATCTTTTGACTATTCTCTTTCCTTATTGTCTTTCTCTCTTATTACCGTTCATTAGGTAATCTTGAATTCTTATCATTTGTATCTCATTTTTTTATCTCTTATCACCTACAGTTCCCTTGTTGTTCTTTAATGACTTCATCTTTCGTCAAATCAGTTTTCCACATATGACTTACAAGCGGTCCCTTCTACCGCGGCAAATTACCAAATATAAATGCAAATTGAGTAAACTGACAATCACTCTCCACAATCATATACCTGAGTTATACCTCTCATTAAAGACAGGGTAGGTGGGAGGGGGAGACAGTGGAGGGGAGACAGTGGAAGGTGGAAGGGGAAGGGGGGAGGGGGGAAGGGGGACGGAAAAGGACTCGTCTTCAACAACAAACATTCTGTGATATTTTCTTCGTGCCAAAACACTTTCATCATTTGTGTATAAATCTCAATCATAAACAACTGTAATTTACTCCTGAGTGAGTGAGTGAGTGGGTAAACAAGTGAGTAAGTAAACGAGTGAGTGAGGTAAGCGAGTGAATGAGTGAGTTAGTGACATTTGCACTCCTAAGACCTGATTCTGGAAATTGAGGATGGAATTTGCCAACTCGATTCAACTCCTGGTACGGGCACTTGCAGCTTTGAAGTAAATCACCAGAAGCAGGGAATGACATAACACCCAAATGAGCTTTAAAGACCCGGTAATGATATAGCTCTTACCTGGGGAAATAGATAAGGCGATTTGCTATTTCTAGTTTACTAATAACGTCAAACAAACAAACAAACAAACAAACAAACAAACACACACACACACACACACACACACACACACACACACACACACACACACACACTTCTACCGTTTTTATATCGAGTTAAATGAGATAAGTTGTTTTATAGTTCTTGTGTCTAAAGTTCTGTTGTGAGTTTAATCTAACTTACATGTTCAGTTCCCTCTATTCTCTGGTGCATTATGGGAATAGAGTGCGTGGGTGTTGTGAGGAGGAGTATAAGCTTCTTGATGAAGGTATGTAGGTGTGGGTGTGTGTGTGTGTGTGTGTGTGTGTGTGTGTGTGTGTGTAATAATAATAATAAACGGTTTATGAATAGAGTTGCAGCCGGTGGCTGAAAATATACAAACTTACATGTGATTTAGACATAATGATATGCGTTGAATACATTTACAGGGCTGTACAGTACATAAATCAGGAGTTGTTTATTATTTTAGCAATAGATGGGATGGTGCTATTCTTATATATATCAGTGCGGGCTCTAATGGGCTGAATTTTGTTGTAGTGGCGGACTGCGTGAGGTGGGCGGGGGACTGCCGGTGGCAGGAGGTGGCGATGACGAGGATGGTGCAGTAGTCCACTGTCAAACCTTGCTAGTGCTTGGTGGTGGAGATCACTGAGGGATGGCATTTCCAGGGTGGAGAGAGCGTTGTTGTAGCCAGAGTAGTCTGCGCCGAGCATGATTCTGTAGGCCCTTTTCTGTACCTTCTCTAGCTGACGTTGTTGGGTAGAGTTGAGAGAAGACGACCAGGCTGGTGATGCATACGTTAGTTTGGGGAGAATAAAGGCGTTGTAGATAGTCCTCAGCTCTGGCGTGGGTGCCCCAAGTGACCTGAGTCGTCATAGCATGTAGAGTTGGTAAGAGGCTGCCTGATTGTGTTGTTTACATGGGCCTTCCAGTCCAGTTTGTGGTCTATGGTAACACCCAGGAGTTTGACAGACTGCACTAACTGGAGAGGATGGGCACCCACTGTGACTGCTGGAGCTTGCTCTGGGGTGGTGGTGGTATTGATGTGCATGACTACGGTTTTGGTGTGGTTGATGGTGACCTTGTTCTCCGTAGTCCATGCCTGTAGTCTGTCCAGGGTGCCTTGTAGCGATGAGTAGTCCAGTGAGGTGTTGTCCACTGTAACCCCCACAGTGCAATCATCCACGTACTTCCACCTGTGAGGAGTGTCAGACAGAGCGTCGTTGATCAGGATGAGGAAGCACAGTGGTCCCATCTTGGTCCCCTGGGGAACACCGCAGGTGAGGTGTTGGAATGTGGAGACAGAACCCTGGTACCTCACTGCCTGACGACGCTCACTCAGGAAATCGGTGAGCCATGAGACCAGGTTGGTGGGCAGCCCTAGTGCAATGGCCTTGTTGATAACAGTGCAGAGATCAACAAGGTTAAAAGCCTTCCTGAAGTCAACAAGGGCAACGGCCAGTGATGTCTTACGTTTCTGCAGGTTTTTTTTTTTTGTGTGTGTGTGTGTGTGTGTGTGTGTGTGTGTGTGTGTGTGTGTAAAACAAGGGAAGATAAACACACCTCACTAAGACAGACAAACAAACATAAAACTTAACCTAATGTAGAAATATGGACTAAATCGACGATATCTATGACCATTGATGTGATTATAAGTTAAAGAATAAACTTACAAGAGAGTGTTACCAATAGCCACCAAAGTCAGCAAGAGCATTAGGCCAGTCAGTAAGTAATACGTCTTAATGTATTTAGTATAGACTTAACTCACCAGATGGCGGGTAAATCAATAAGACTTTCCCTTTATACACAAGAAATTAACACAACAAAATCCTAACTGGAGTTTATACACCAGCAAGAACTTCACCCAAGACAAAGTTATCCAAGTTGACAAAGATGGTTTAAAAGCAATATTGGCCGAGAGTTCATTGACGTCAGCTTCAGGAGTTTATCAGTGGCTTAAACACACAAGAGTTACACCTCGACAAAAGTTATACCTTCAGTACAGTTTAGACTTGGGTGAAGACTTGGCTATAGTTTATAACTTCAATTGAGAGAGAGAGAGAGAGAGAGAAAGAGAGAGAGAGAGAGAGAGAGAGAGAGAGAGAGAGAGAGAGAGAGAGAGAGAGAGAGAGAGAGAGAGAGAGACTTCTCCACCCCACCATAACACATAAATATTCATGACTTTTCAATTTAATATAAGGTAAGGTAAGGTAAGGTAAGGTAAGGTAAGGTAAGGTAAGGACGCATAAACGTGATTATTTTATAAAATTCTGGACAGGTAGGTAATATCTCTCTCTCTCTCTCTCTCTCTCTCTCTCTCTCTCTCTCTCTCTCTCTCTCTCTCCTATTCCTGTACACCTCCTTCGTAATCCACTACTATTTTTATTATTGAAGGGGAGGGGAGAAGGGATGGGAATGACTTGTTGTTTTTCCTATACCTCTCCTCCTCCTCCTACCTTTATTATCATCCTCCTCTACTTCCTTCTCCTTCCTCTACTTCTTATCGTTCTCTTTTTGTATTATCATTTCTCCTTTATCCTCCTCCTCCACCTTTCACTTCATCCTTCTCTTCTTCTCTTACCTCCCACCTGCTATCCCCTTCCCATCTCTCCATCCCTCCTACTTCTTCCCTTCACCCCTCCTTCCCCCCTCCCCCTCCACTCCCCCCCTCACCCTCCTCTCCCCTCCCCCCACACTCAGGTACCTCACACGTATTTCCCTGGTGATTATTTACACATCCTTCATCTTATCGTGCATTTCTCTTCCTCCCCGTTCTTTATCTCTCTGTTTCTTATCGTGTATCTCTCTTCTCTCCCCGTTCTTTATCTCTCTGTTGTTGTTGTTTTATCACTGTCTCCTATAGTTAGTTACATCTTATCTCTCTCACCTGTCTTTCTGTTTCGTCTTCCTAGTAATTTAGTTCACCTGTGTGTGTGTATCATTAGCCGTTCGGTGTGTGTGTGTGTGTGTGTGTGTGTGTTGTGTGTGTGTGTGTGTGTGTGTGTGTGTGTGTGTGTGTGTGTGTGTGTGTGTGTGTGCGCGCGCTTCTGTGTTTGTGTCAGTCTACCTTGCTGTAAAGTCTTTAAACCTAACCTAACCTAACCTAACCTAGGAAATCAACACACCACACCTCCTCCCCTCTTACCCCTCCTCCTCACTTTACACTTAATTTAGGTCGTCGAGGGCATGACAGAGCTATGCCACATCCGGGCCATAAATGCGAGATTCGACTCCTTTAACCAATGTCATCGATGTAAAAAAAAAAAAAAAAGTCTCCCCTCCCAAAAAAATGTTGTTGTTGTTGTTTGTTTTATTTGTTTGTTGTTCTTATTGTTGTTGTTGTTTGTTTTATTTGTTTGTTGTTGTTATTGTTGTTGTTAGTATCCATTAGAGAATAACATTTCTTATGAGGTGTCGTGTTACCTGTCGGGTCTCACCTGCCGCTGTTACCACTCTTCATTATTTCAGCGGTGATGAGGAGGGGTGAGGTGTGGAGAGAGAGAGAGAGAGAGAGAGAGAGAGAGAGAGAGAGAGAGAGAGAGAGAGAGAGAGAGAGAGCTGACACACACACACGAAGATTATTGGGATATTGACAGGTATTTACCAGTAATTTACAATAATAAGTAAGCAGTGTGTGTGTGTGTGTGTGTTTAAAAGACATATTTGCACAGACAGACATAATCAGACGAACAAATAAATAAACTGTCAACGGGTCTTACAATGTTGCAACACAAGAAGCCGTAAGACGAAGACGAAACGGTACAGTATAAACAACGCCCCCCCCCCCCCCGCCAGCTGCTCATGTAAACAATAACAAAGGAGCATCACTTTTCTCATATATCCAACTGGCTGCATTTCTTCGCCCACACTCTGTTTATCATTTACAAACTGCAATTAATTCTTCGCTGTTACTTTTATTGTATTTCCCGGTACAGAGGAGCTGCTGTAGGACTATAGATTCAAGAGCAATGGTGAAATACTCGAAAAAATATATTTTCTCAAAAATAATAAAGGAATCCTGGAACCTAACCTAACCTAACCAAACCTAACCAAACCTAACCTAACCTAACCTAACCAAACCAAGCCACGACACTTAATCTTTTATACAGCAACTCAGTGTTACCAGATCCTCACCCTGACCATTAAGAGTTCATTCCTCACAGGTGTTTGTTCTAGTGATTATTCCTAAGACCTTTTCCACTACCCTCACCTCCTCCACCACCAAGCAACACCATTAGCAGTCACCACCATCACTTCTCATCACCACCAACACTAATCATCATCACCACCATATATCTTTAACATGACTCCCTTATCCTCATTCCCCCCTCACCTTCAATCCACCATTTGCCTATTCCTATATTGTACGCAAAGATATTCTCTATTGCACCTTCACTATTAACAACCTCTCCTCTCCTCACAGCTTGTCTCCCACCTCTAGCTTCATTAGCCCTTGTCTCAATCTACATTTCCCTTCTCCCTCATCTCTACTCTCTCTTCGTCACCCTGAATGCTTCTCCACCCTTCTCCTCCCCTTCTACCTCCCTACTTCATTCCCATCACCCTACGCGGTCTCCGACAGTTCCTGGTTGCCTCTTCCATCGGGGATATTGACACACGGCCCCTCTACCTGCCTTTCACACCAGCAGCGCCTCCTGCGTGATGTCTCCTCCCCAGTAAACCAGCACGTCCGCCTCTCTCCACGCCAACTGACGGCGAAATTAACGCGTCCGAAGCGTGAATCGTACGTGTAAGGATTTTTTTCGAACACTGGTGAGAACGGTAAGTGAGGTTGCCTGTTACCTGAGTCGTATGGTTGAGGAGGGAGTGACGGTCAATGCTGTTATCTTGATAAAATGTGTGTGTGTGTGTGTGTGTGTGTGTGTGTGTGTGTGTGTGTGTGTGTGTTATGTGGATGTACACTCGCAGAAAATCCTTCACACTCAACTGCACTCCAATTTTCCAATCTCTTCTCTCCCTAAAATAACGTCTTGGAGGTTGAATCTGCTTGAGATTTTTACAAGGCGTGTATAGGACATTTAGTGTGTATTCCCGTCTCTTGGATTATTTATCTTACACCATTACTTATACAACAGTAATATAATTAATTCATCATTCACGGTATATTTTCATTATTTATTGAGTTTTTGAGGCCTTGACACCTTAAATAATGGCAGTAAACAGCGGCTGGTGGATGCAGCAAACAGATTATTATTTCCTTTCACATCCACCTTTCCAATACCGTTCCCCTTCCTTCCCTAGTACATAATAAGGAATGATTTTGTTTTAATCACAGGCAGGTATGTCCATGAGGGGGCAGTGGGCTCGATATAAGGCCACACAGTACACACGTTATCGTCTCTGAGTAAGAGGTGTGGGTAGAAGGAGGACTTCCCCATTCCTCACCTTCTAGCATCAAACAGCATCCTAACCATTCCTTCCCTTACAGCATCATACAGCATCCTAACCATTCCTTCCCTTACAGCATCATACAGCATCCTAACCATTCCTTCCCTTACATCATCATCCCCATCACCCACCTTCCAGCATCCACCGACTCCATCATTCATCTCAGCCCTATTTCCCTCTTCCCTAGCTTTATTATTTACCACTATCTATAATGAGGTTCATTCATTCTACGTGCCATCATCATCACCTCCCCCCCCCCCCACTTCATCCGCCCCCAACACACAAGGCTCTGATTGGTAGGCAGCGAGAGCATAGCAATTGGTGAGCATCTAGCCAGTCATTAGAGAGAGTAGGGAAAGAGAGGTTTCATATACACAAGGCCAATCGACACCCGGATTCAGGTTATCTCACGCGGAATGTAAAAATGTGATGCGTGAGTGACGAAAGAGTGACGAGAGTGAGTGACGATAGAGTGGAGTATAATGGTATCTCTCTCAGTACAGTGTGTGGTTATAATATTCTGTGATATATTTTACCTTTATTGGATCAAAAGTAAGTAGGAAATGACAGAACTAAAATATCAGATCTAACTAGAGTTCACACACACACACACACACACACACACACACACACACACACACACACACACACACACACACACACACACACCATATATTTCCCAACATGCTGGAATAAACAGGAAATAAACTCCAATAAACTGAAATACAAAATGAAAAAAAAAAAACGTTGAGAACCTTTATACGCTACTTTTATTGACACACTTTAGGTAATGACCCCCACGAGCGAAGAGTTATTACAGCAGAGGTGAGTAGAGTCGCCCTGATCACGTAGGTAGAAACAGGAAAAAAGGTTTGAATAAATGGTTTGCCGTGTCCTTACCTGCGTGAGGGTGATGACGGCCACTGACAGCAGAGGTGGTAGGTGACGAATCTGTAGAGAAGAGAAAGATACGAATTAGTTCTTGAAGGTTGAGGTGATATTGAATCTTTATCCATCTCTCTCTCTCTCTCTCTCTCTCTCTCTCTCTCTCTCTCTCTTCCTGGACCTCTTTCCCTCTCACCCTTCTCTCCCCTTCCTCGTCTCCTCGTCCTCCCTCTGTAGTTATCTCCTACGTCTCCCAACACCTCTACCTCCTCCTCCCTCTCACTCACTCACTCAAATATTTTTTTCCTCATTTTTTCTTCCTCTCCACCTTAATCAATTTTCCCCCTGCTTTCTTTACCTCCTCTCTTCCTTCCTCTCTTCTCCCTCCTCCTCCTCTTCACCCTCTCTACTCCTTCTCCTCCTCCTCCACGCCATCACTAATCTTCCTTCCATTCTCAAAGTCAAACAATCTCTCAGTGAACTAATTTGGACCACTCGTGTATATATTTTTTCCTTCCTGTAAAAAAAAAAGAAAAATCTAAATAAACGATCGTGTTTGGTGTAGCCTCGTGAGGTGATGTCTGCCCGTGATGTCTGCCCGTGATGTCTGGCCGTGATGTCTGCCCGTGATGTCTGGCCGTGATGTCTGGCCGTGGGTAATATTGACAGTATGCAAATTAACCCTTTGGCTCAAGCTCGGTATAAGATTCCTGTTTGACAATATAGAGATTTTTATTTTTTTCGACGGTCGGTTATAAGAGTGTGGAGTGAAGAGTTGGGGGGGAGGGGGGAGAGGGAGGGGGAGAGGGATGGTAGGGGGGAGGGAGAGGGATGGTAGGGGGGAGGGAGAGGGGTGGTAGGGGGGAGGGAGAGGGGTGGTAGGGGGGAGGGAGAGGGATGGTAGGGGGGAGGGAGAGGGGTGGTAGGGGGGAGGGAGAGGGATGGTAGGGGGAGGGAGAGGGGTGGTAGGGGGGAGGGAGAGGGAGGGAGGGAGAGAGAGGGAGGTGAGGGAAAGAAGAAGAGATAGAGGGAGAGAATGAGTGAATGGAAAATAAGAGAAAAATAAGAGTTAAGTGAAAGGAAGGTGAAAGAGGATAAATAATGAATTAGAGAAAGATGAAGAAAGAAGGAAAGGGAAACAGGAGAACAAGTAAGAGAGGGAAGTAGAAAAAAGAGAGAGGATAACGCAAGATGAGGGAGAAAGAGAGACGGATGATGATGAGAGAGACACTAACAGGTGAGATAATAAGATAAATATTAGTAGAAATAGAGATATAACGAATAACATGAGAATAAAACCTACGAATGAGAGAGAAAAGAGAACAAGAGAATATGTATAGAAGAAAAAGTTTGAGAAATAATATAAAAATCGCAAAGAAAATAAATATATCAAGAACACCTGGGAAAGACACAGGTAAATACAGGTATATGAAGAACACCTGGGAAAGAGACAGGTATATATTGAGGTAAGAGTAACATGGGTTGAGACAGAGAAGATGATGTCTCGAACCATTGTCCCAGTGAGTGAGAGGACGGGTGATAGCGACTCATCCACGTCACAAAGGATGATATGGTGTTGATAATTAGGTCGTGTGTGTGTGTGTGTGTGTGTGTGTGTGTGTGTGTGTGTGTGTGTGTGTGTGTGTAATCGTCCTCACAATACAGTATTTGCGTATCTAATGAACCGACTTATTAAAACTGGAAAAAAAATCGTCTTTACTTTTGGCCAGATGCACTGTTCATTCCACAACATTTCATCTACAAACCTACGGACATTATGTATGCAAATTCTTTAGAGACATTAGTTTGAAGGTTTTATAAATTATTGTTAATGAGGTCAGGTCAGGTCAGGTCAGGTGAGGTCAGGTCAGGTGAGGTGAGGTCAGGTCAGGTGAGGTCAGGTCAGGTCAGGTCAGGTCAGGTCAGGTCAGGTGAGGTCAGGTTTTGGTTAGGTTAGACTATGTTTATTGTCTGAATAGAAATTATAGTGTCTATATATGATATTTATAGTATTAAAAAGGTTGGTATAATATTTAAGTTCAACCAAAGTTTAATCGTTAAATTTTTCTCGTTATTATTCAACTTAAAAACATAAAATAACATCAAAATAATACAAACAGAATAAAATAAATAAATCACAAAATACATTAATCACCTCGAAATAAAATATATTAAACAAGCCACTGAGATATTAATTGTTAAACTGTACTCCAATTTAACTTTACAGAGCTAAAAAAAAACGTATAACTAACATAAGTTGAAATCCTACAGGTAAAAATGAACAAAGACTAATTAATGCATAACAACCAGCAAGAACATTAAATAACAGTTATAAACAAAGTAACCAAGTGGTGTAATAGGCCTATGTAAATTCAGACTAATTCAAACTCCAATTTTACATCATTATCTTCAAGGAGTAATTATATTAATGTTAACAATAAAAATATCAATAAATTTCATCTGTAACTAAAAATTTCCCCAAGATTTTTTTTTCATCAAATAAAACAGAAATTCCAGTTAAAAATAATTCCATGGATGATAAATCGTACATTAGGAATCTGATTGACTCGTAGCTAGCTGGCGTGCTGACTGGCTCTCTCACTCTGCTGACAAATGAATGTGTATTGGTGACTACTGCTGGTAGATGTTGCTGGTGTTGTGTTTGGTGATGCGAGGTAGAGGGTGTAATAAAAAAAAATGGTATATGTGTGTGAGGTTTATGTCTTACACTTGACGGTTTATGTCTTACACTTGACGGTTTATGTCTTACACTTGACGGTTTATGTCTTACACTTGACGGTTTATGTCTTACACTTGACGGTTTATGTCTTACACTTGACGGTTTATGTCTTACACTTGACGGTTTATGTCTTACACTTGACGGTTTATGTCTTACACTTGACGGTTTATGTCTTACACTTGACGGTTTATGTCTTACACTTGACGGTTTATGTCTTACACTTGACGGTTTATGTCTTACACTTGACGGTTTATGTCTTACACTTGACGGTTTATGTCTTACACTTGACGGTTTATGTCTTACACTTGACGGTTTATGTCTTACACTTGACGGTTTATGTCTTACACTTGACGGTTTATGTCTTACACTTGACGGTTTATGTCTTACACTTGACGGTTTATGTCTTACACTTGACGGTTTATGTCTTACACTTGACGGTTTATGTCTTACACTTGACGGTTTATGTCTTACACTTGACGGTTTATGTCTTACACTTGACGGTTTATGATTTATGTCTCCGTGCTGTTGGCCAATTTGAGGAACTATTCGTGTCAAGCCTTTCATTAACCATTTCCTTTATTTTTCGTTATTTTTCTTTTATCTTCGACGCTCATTTAGTATATCTCGGACTCAGGAATGGCCTCAGTAATAGATGATGGACTCAGAAGTGAAGTAAGAGTAAGAGTAAAGGTAAACTGAGCTTAAGGTACACAGGTAATTAATTAAAGCAGGTGTTATCCGCAGAGTTTCAATCCACTATGTTTATCTTTCTGTCTCTTTCTGTTGTTTCTTTTTCTCTACCGCGAGATTAAATTTAAGTGAGGAGCAGAGAAACAGACGATAATTAACAAAGGAGAAGGAGAAATAAAGAGGTAGACAGTGACGAATGCAAGGACGAGAGGAAACAATGTGGGTTATAACACACACACACACACACACACACACACACGTAGAAATAATACAAACAACTACACCAACTCACAAAACACAGGGGCAAGCATCTGTCAGGTCTTTTCATCTGGAGGGCGAATCCTCAGATCTCGTGCTAAGTAAACGTAGAACTCACCATCCGTATTTCTCATCACACTCTGGCGTTGTCACCTCAGATAGCTGCTAAACTTTCACACTTCCGCACGACACATTTTCACCCAGAGACACTCATGAATTTTACATTTTCGCTCTAACTCTATCCAACACACACAACACACACACACACACACACACACACACAACTTACGTTCACGTTTTTATTGATCTGTTTATCTTTATACATACAAAGTTTTTGATTGGACATAAATGATTTAACTTTACTATTTAACGATATAAAAAAATGAAAAATTTATGGTACTTGTAAAATTATCTAAAAAAAGTAACCTAACCTAACCTAACCTAACCTAACCAAACCAACTCACACGCGGCGTCTTAATAAACTAATTTGTCCTCCCCACCTCCTTACCTTCTCCTCATTTATCACTTTATTCTTTATAATATTTCTTCCTATTCCTCCGTGTCCTCTCTTCTCCTCCTTCTTCTTCAGTGCCTCTAGGACCCAGTATCCTCCTTCTACAGTATAAATATTTCCTGAAGGTGCTGCGTCAGATAAATCTCCCTCTCTCTTGGACACTTTGCTAACAGTCGTATGTATTCTCTGACATTTCCCTCCAAGTTTATTTTAATTCCACGTATTATTCTTACACATATCATATTTTATTTTCATATAGTCTATTGTATCCCCCCCCCCCCTGGATATTTTAACATCTTAGGGAATGTATTATGGAAATGTATAAACGTATGAATATCTAAAACCTGATGTATGGTGGAGTTTTACCTGTATACATAAAGTCACTTATCTCATACAGGTGAGTTACGACAGGTAGAGTACTTCCTTATGATAGTGAGACAAGTCGTGTGTAGATACTGAAAATTTCTCACAACAGGTATGAGAGAGAGAGAGAGAGAGAGAGAGAGAGAGAGAGAGAGAGAGAGAGAGAGAGAGAGAGAGAGAGAGAGAGAGAGATATTGTTTTCCTCACAACTGATTACGGTAACACTCTCTCTCTCTCTCTCTCTCTCTCTCTCTCTCTCTCTCTCTCTCTCTCTCTCTCTCTCTCTCTCTGTCTGTCTCTCTCTCTCTCTCTCTCTCTCTCTCTCTCTCCTTTCCAACTCACAAATGCGTGAGTACAGGCGTGTGAGGCAGTATGCTTGGACCTGTCCCTAAAAGGTTCTATCTTCACACAGTCGAGGACGTAGTGTTCAAGTGTGTGGCCATATGTCTGGCCACACACTTTACATTTAGTCTTGTTTACATCTGCTTGAGGAACATACTGCCAAAGGTACTTATATCCTAACCTTAATCTAGCGGTAACAACATCTTGTAATCTAGTGATCTTGTTACTTGCTCCATATACATGTTTCACTTGATACATCTCATCATGGTAACCTATGGATCGACTAGTGCCTGTTTGCACTAGTCTACTTGCGTCAAACTAATCAATAAGTTCTTTCCTAATTACAGTGTTAAGGGTTCTTTTTGACAGACCCAAATTGTATTCAACGGTGTCATTGTTAGACGCGAGTTTAGCGAGGGCATCAACTCTGTCATGTTTTATGAGACCTATGTGAGAGGGGATCCACAACAGTTTGACCCTGACACCCCGGTCAACAAGGCACGCATATTTGTGTCTGGCTTCAGAGACAAGAGCGTGACAACCTGAGTCGAGGGTACCAAGGGCAAGTAGTGAGGATAGAGAGTCAGTGATGATGAGACTGTGAGTATGGCAACTGGAGAGGAGGAGGTAGAGAAGTAGACAGAAGGGAATGAAAGTAGAATAAGTGAATGCCGAGATTGATTGGTGGATGGTTAGGTTGGTTGGATGGTTGGGTTGGTTGGATGGTAGGGTTGGTTGTGGTAGTTTTATATTCCGGAATGAAGTGTGTGTGTGTGTGTCTATTCTGCCAGCTAAAATACACACAGAATAATAACCAGTCATCTCACGTAACCAAACCAAACCAAACACTAACCTAACCTAACCAAAACCAACCCAACCCAACATAACCTAACCTAACCTAACCAAAACCAACGCCCAACCCAACATAACCTAAGCTAATATAACCAAAACCAACGCCCAACCCAACATAACCAAACCTAACCTAACCAAAACCAAACCTAACCTAACCAAATTACTTTCTCTTAGCAAAAAAAAAAAAAAAAAAAACACCTCTTGGTACTTTTACACAAAGATTAATTCCAGGTTATCTTAAGCTAGCCTCCTGTGGGTGTACTCGAGGGGTTTACACAACTGGGAGAGTATCTTAATACCTTGAGGAAAGTTTGTTATTACATCGAGAGAAAAGTTTATCTCTTTATAAACTTTTAACTTTTATACTTTTGTTAATATGAAAATATACTAAAAAAATTAATTGTTAGTTGACAATTTAATCAATCGTTTATTATTTTGTGTCTTTAGTTAAGTTAAGTCTAGCCTAGCCTAGCCTAACCTGATCTAACGATGACGATGAAAGATGAGCGAAAATTTCTAGTAAAGAGAGAGAGAGAGAGAGAGAGAGAGAGAGAGAGAGAGAGAGAGAGAGAGAGAGAGAGAGAGAGAGAGAGAGAGACCACCCACCGCTCAACATGTCTGCTATTTTACTAACAATTTCCATCCATGGCAGCAAAATAAACGTCACTTTAAACTAAAACTGGAAAACATGGACTAAACATGTACTTTGATCAGGTAATGGAAAGCAACACAAATCGTTCTCTGATTAGCTGCGTGTGGAACCAATCAGACGCTATACCTGAGTTCGTGCTAAGACACTTTTATAAAATGTTTTCCACTCACTGAAAATAATTCTACCGTCAGTTTTAACGTCCGTACTGAATGTTTTGTAACGTTGGTTCATTTTATTTTTTGTATTTAACCTGTAATAAAAAAAATTAGTGATGTATTTTATTATTTATTTTTGAGTTTATCTAAAAATTTATGGCGTACACGTATGATCGAGTCATTGTTCGGTAAATTCTGTTTTATAAGTTTCTCACACACACACACACACACACACACACACACACACACACACACACACACACACACACACACACACACAGCCCCTTATTTTCCAAACTGTCAGGATGTGGACCACGGCGGAACAGCTGAACATTTGTCATCGTGATAACCAAGAGAAACACCTCCCCCCTTCCCTCCCCCTTCCCCTCCCTCCCCCTTCCCCTCCTTCTTAGTCTCCAGTCCTCTGTCATTGTCAAGGCTAAGAGAGGAAGACAACTGGTCCCCCTTTGCACCGCCATCCTCCTTCACCCTTCCCACACCCTGGATATCATACCTCACCACCAGGGGGATGAGGGGGTCAGGGGGTGTCAGGGGGAGGGGTGTCAGGGGGAGGGGTGTCAGGGGGGAGAGGGTCAGTAAGGGGAGGGGTGTCATGGGAGCCAGGGGGTATCAAGGGGGTGTCAGGGGGGTTAGGGGAAGGATATGTCAGGGGGATGGGGATCAGGGGTGGTGTCTGGAGGTGTCACGGGATGTCAGGGAGAGGGTTGTGATATGTGGCTGAGGAATACACTAACGTCTGTCTTCCTTGCAATAATTGTTTCCCACCTTCTCACTGTGACTTAGTTAGTTTTTGCTTCATAATCGTAAAGTCTTCCTCCTTGGTGTGTGTGTGTGTGTGTGTGTGTGTGTGTGTGTGTGTGTGTGTTATAGACCTGTTGCTTGCAATACTCCATTAAAATAGTCTAAACTAAAAAAGTAAGCGGCAGTAAGAATGGTAGCGGTAGTATGCAAGAGAGGCTTAAGAATGCTAACACTATCTTGGAAACCATTTTAACCTAACCAAACCTAACCTTTTAAGATAATTGGAAATCATTTTTATCCCGGCTCCGGAAATGTTGAAATTCGCGTAATAAAGTTGAATCACCGGAAAGATAACATTATATAAACATTTAACACAGAGAAACACACGTGAGGATTTTTTAAACACAATACACTCTAAGTCATGAAACATTTCGTAACTTAAGTTTTTGAGTACATGTAAAGAAGAGAACTTGAGAGATATATATTAAATTATATGAAATAGCATTATACATATAAATAGAAAGAAAGAAAGAAAGAAAGAAAGAATGAAAGAGAGAGAACGAGAGAGAGATTCATCATTCCACACACATCCAACTGCTCGGTGTACTTACTGTAGATTATAACAAAGTATTTCCATTGTGGTGAGGGATGACAGGTGGGTCTCCAGGTAACATAGTGAGCCTGACAGGTGAGAAACAGTCGCCTTCACTAGTGCGTTTACAGGGGCTCGTCATATAGCCTAGGTACAGTCCCCTTTACTAGTGCATTTACAGGGGCTCATCATATAGCCTAGGTA